>QNGE01001934.1:0-45119 GCA_008508345.1 Paragonimus westermani | reverse complement strand
CACGTATTCCAACTATTTTGCTATTTATTTTGACCGTTGACACTATTGACATTGTTTGGTTGCATGTCTCGGTTTTCTCGTAGGTTCGACCGCCCAAGGTCACAATTACAATTACACTTGCACCTTCCGGACCCTAGTTACTGGTCTGTTGCGCTTTGCTTCTGTTGTGTCTTGCTTACAGCTCGCTTTCCCGGTCTCTTTGCAATAAACGTCGTTGTCCTGTAATCAGTTTTTCTGATTTAATTATTGTGGAGAATAGGCACGATTCTAGATAGAAACGTACCAGTCCTCTACAGATGGGTGAATTTTCATTATTCGGTTAATGATGTTCAACTCATGTTTGAATCTGCAGTAAAGAACGTGTGACTGTGCAAGTTACTCTTGTTTATAGCAGTTATCTGGTTGAATAGATCGATTTCGAACGGAATTCGTCTTTTAACGAACATTACACACAAACATTATCTAATTACATGTTTCCGGATGGCGCCACATGCACAGAATTATCACAACATAATATCGCAGCAGAACACGACAAGAGCTGACCCACTTGCGCGGCCATTTTATCCACGACGAATGTCTTTACGGACGTGTTACCTCATCACCTCCTGGAAAATTTCAAACAGTTTAGGCAGGGAGGCATGCTTCTCAAAACAAAACTACCCGTACACTACAGGTCGACCACATCCCATGACATCGGTAACTGAAAATTGGTGACCTCAAGCTTAAGAAGTACGAAAGAATAGCTGATGACAAAGATGTGCAAATTTGTTCGTTGTGTGGCATCCAGTTTCACCACATGTGGGAGCGCCTGAAGAGTTGGACCTGTCTTCGTGTGAAACGGATATGACAGTGCCCGTTGGCTCCATCCTGTAAGGCGTACGAAATGTCCTTCAAATTATTCTCGGGGAGCACCTCAGAAAGGCTCTCTGACGCCTGATAACAGACGTTGTACAACAAACTTAGTTGACGTTGCAGGCTTCGGCTAGTGTTACGGGATTTTGATGTCAGTCATTGTAGTACACTTGCCATAACCATTGACTGTGCACTGATTAATACCGGCGGTTGATGTACCCTATTCGGACAGACTCCTAGAGTCATTCATTTCGCTCACGATGAGCCCTCGATTTGCGAGATAAGATTCATACGTCTGAAGGTTGTGTGAGTTGCGTTCTAGCTCGAAGAGACTCAAAACCAAACGCACGTTCCTGCGGACAACAGGAAACCGTGAGTTCCAAAAAGTGTCTTGAGAAATAAATGATTGCAAATGACCAGAACCAATCTAATGGATACTTCGCGTACCCGTGCGTACACCTTCAAGTCTCTTGCACTTAGCACAGCGATTCTGAATTTTGACCGTTCGTAAGGAGTCGGTGCAAACTTATCACATCGTACTTCAGAACTGTTTTATGCTTTTGGCTGGTCCGACGACCGCAACCAAGACACACATCTTCTACATACATTTGCAAGCACACCCGGAACTTTAAGAAAATGTGAGAATGCAAGATTTTCCAAAATCCTCTCGGAGGATTCATTATAATTCTTGTCTTAAAAGCAAGAAGATGCCATTAGTTACGAAGACGATTAATAAGCTCACGTTATCAGAGATTAATATTTTTCCATCAAAGTACCCATACGCTATTTGTGTATTCGTGTATAAACACTCAGAAACTATATTACATACAACCGACCAATACAACGAAAGCCACACCGAACTTTGAAAGCAAAAGGTTACGGCGTTCTATAGCCATTAACTGGTTAAAAAAACGCACAAAAGTCAATGACAGATTTCGGTCATTTCAGTTTTTGCACCACATACCAAGAAAAGGAGACGAAGTGTGCGGCGAAAAAACTTTTTATCCACAATGACTCCAGAATCCACGGTCTACGACTAAGATTCCTGAATATGTGGTTCTGTCTCGTTCAGTTAACGGGAAGTAGTGGCCGGTAGCCTGCTAGTTCAGTTTTCTGCGCTAGTAGGCAACAGCTTTTTGCCCTTCGGTTGTGAGGATCCAGTTTCAGGCTTCTATAAGACGCGTCGACTTTGGCAAGGATAGGTGCGGAAAAAATCATTCATACAATTTACACAAAATTAAATAAAAATGGCAGCTGCGAGCCACGTCATACTCACGACAATCGAACGACACAGAACTATCGGTTTATCGTCCGAAATTCGAATATTCTCTAAGTCAGTGGACAAGGAAAGAGGTTTGGACACCTGGCTTACTTCCGGCTAAACTAACTAAGTTGGTCACGTGTCGTCTGCGTGCAATATCTGCAGTTCATCTTTATATTTCCTAATTCCCACTTGTACGTTTTGTATACGTTGTTTTTTAACTTCATCTGAACCATTATTTGAGAGCACTATCACCATTTTTGGATCTGATTGACGAAATAATAAACCAATAAATAACAAACCGCACTAGACTTCGCTTTTCGGCGGGCTTTTGTCCAGTGAAGCAGCTGCACGGTGAAATTTTCCAGCTCAGTGTATCTACCAACCTGTCAACCCTCAAAGTTCGTTGACCTACGCCGCGGGTGGAATTATCTGCCTGACGTAGTCCGAAACTACTCTCTGATACCGTTCTTCTTTTGTGTGTGGTGACCCACTTCTACCAACCGAACTGGACTAACCGGTGTGTTCTTGTATTTTCAGCGGTACATCTTCCTTTTTGTTCCAACGTATACCTCTTGCACCCGTCCGTCACCATCATGGCTCTTTTACAACGTCATAATTTGGGCCATTTTTTCTACCTAGTCGATTAGATATCAGTGGTGCCGAAATTTGAAACGAGAATGCCAAACCCGTCAGTTGGGTAATCTACAGAGAAAATACAATCTTACGCGGTGAGCCCTTGGTTGAAGACTGCCTAATGTGACTGTTGTTATGAGAAACCAAAAAGTTACTACCGCACGAAAAATAGCTCAAATTTGTCCGTTTTCTTCACATCCTTGAAGGTATTAGTCCTATACCAAGCACCGTGAATAAAGAAACGTGGTTCTTCAAAGCACCCGGTGTATTTTAGCATGCCGACCGAGGGAACCTGCTAAGTTTTAGGTGTTCAGACGCGCTTTCCGTGGGCTGGTGCCTTGATCCTCCGTTTACCTTTCGGGCTTGGCCAACAGTTTCGTTTCCTCGATTAACATTTCATCTTCAGTCGAGAGGAAAATAGCTGTTAATTCAAATTAAGACAGAATACTCACCAATCTACAAATAACAGCACGAAAAATAGCAGCGGAATCATCATGGAGGAAGAGCGAACTGTTACGTAGTTACTTTGGAATATGGATCGTCCAGTTTGTGTCTAGCTATTTATCAATTTTCCAAGTAACAATTTTTAGTGTACTTTCCGTTGCAAGCAGATTCTACGGTCTGCCTCCTAGCCAGTAGCTATGCCAGTCTTTCTTCCGTACATCACGCTGAATTCAGTACATAAATAATTTATCCGGCTTGGCGATGGTACCATTAGTTCACTGCGTAGTCAGCACCTGCTTTGCCTCGTGCACTACTGAAGCCTAGTCGACCTGGTGTGAACCTGGTAGATTCTCACGTTTAAATAGTCTGAATGATCTCTTTTTATTCCAGAATGAACCAGAAACGCTGTCTTCCACGCCCTGGGGAGTTCGATCACAACAGGTCCGCAGCTAAGTCACGTAGAAGTAGCCGATGTTTATCATGGATCAGTTGTTTGGAAACAGCTTGATAGCAACTGAGCTAGGTCAGTCAGTCGCAAATATGAACCATACAGATTCCACATACCGGAAGAACGGTGACAAAAGTTTGAAGTGGGCACTCTCACACACATCTAGTATTTTGCAATCAAGATAGAGACTGCCCAATGGATATTTTCAACCTTTCGGTTCACACAGAACGGTTCGGTTAGTTCCAATTTGTATGACCAACTTAGTGAACAGTAACTATGGGTTTATTCGACTGGTGCCCGCGACTGCTCCTGACACGTAACGTAGTGAATCTAGGTGTCTCAACAATGTTGGCCTTGGTGTTCTTCACACAATGCCATCTATTGTTAGTCACGGTCATTACCAACCCCGTGGCGTATACACATTTTTTGCTCAGTGCAAAGCGACTGATCGGACCGGATGATTATTCTTTGGTATGCATCCTCTCGACAACCGACATAACCGCGCACTCTCGCTCTTGACATGTCCATGCCTTTGTTCACACTCGCACCGTATTGATTCACCTGTACTCGTGGAATTAAGCCAAAGCTGGTCGCAGTTGGTTAAATTTCTCACGGCACGTAAATCCCACTTTTGGTGAGATTTAGGTCCCAGGCACTGCTTTATAAACAGGTTGCTAGGCGCGCTTAGGCAGCGTTACCGTTCTAGTAGTTATGCATTAAATATGTGCATCTGATATAGGCAGTGTCATTCTGTTGAATTCCTGGAGGTATTCTGAAAGGCGCTGAGGTTGGATACCTTTTTGCCTACGGTGTTTTAATATAAATAAAGCTCTGCCGTTTTCTTGCGAAGCTGAAAAAGGAGGACTCGGCAGTAGGGCTACTAAGGCTGCGAATTCATTGACAACGATTGAAGAAACGACTTCTGACCCAACGGGTTTTGAATAAACTTCCGTTGCTGTCAGGGAAATCTCCGGATCGGTATACAGTTTTTTCAGTAACTTAGTGATTGTTGTGTATTTGACGGTTCAAAGAGTGCAGTAGTGAATAAGTCTGCCTACTGTACCAGAGATTTGGAATTTGCCAGGGTGGTTCAGTGAAAGAAGCTAGTAAAAGGAAGCTAGCGAACAACGGCCGAACGTCACACGGACGACCCGGGTGTTTCGTTTAAGATATTTTGTAGCCTCACCGTTCAGCAGCATAGGAAGCTTCCCAATTCCAGTCTTGTAACCATCTAACTGGGCTAGATCCTGATAGATAATTTTTGCTGGTCTAGCGGGGTAGGCTCATTTTTAGCATGAGCCCACCCAAGAGCATAACTCAAATCTGGTTTGCACGGCTGAAAGTCGAAGGTGGAATGCATTGTCATCACATCATTCATGTCAACCACATGGCAAACTCTGCAATGGTTGCGCATCTAGGTTACCTGTGTGCTACTAAACTTGTGATCTTTTTCAGGTTGTGGTGCTGTGAACTCTTTACTGAAAATTGTGCTGCAGTCTTTTTGCAAATTCCTTTGTCGTCAATATGGCGTTATCTGGTCCTTCCTTCTCAACTCTTACACTTTTTCAGTCTAATTAACCCATCTGGGCTTGTTGACCGGTGGCTACCACTTTCCCGTACAGTTTTGGCTAGTTCTTATCTTTATACCGCGCGCAGGTAACTCGAAATTTGGTTTAAATATCCTCGCTGTCATTGTCAATTCATATTTTTGCTATCTTGGTGCCCAGTGCATCTAAAAATTATACACGATCATTGCTATGCTTTGTCGAATAGCATAACTCATCGAGTATTGTATTATTCGTGTTCGATATTATCCGTATTATTCTCTAGACTTGTGTTTCCTTTTGGTGCCTGTTGCACCAAAAAAATTGTATACGATCATTGCTGTTCGTTGAAGAATAGCATAAATCACTGTATATTAACTTATTTGTGTTTGATAGTATCCGTATTATTTTCTAGCCTCGTGTTTCCTTTCCATTAACAACTGTCATATTTACTCACAGACTATAACACAATGACACGCACAAGATTCAGCAGTATCGGTGGATCGGATGTATCGAGTGTTTGTGGTCGTTTCGGCTGCCGCATGACTGTTCAGAACAGTATGCAATGCCAGACGTGCCCACACTGGTACCACTTTAAGTGTACTGGCCTCAGGGAGGACCAGTACGCCTTGCTCACTTCTTCAAAAAGATCATTTATCTGTATGAGCTGTCTCGTCCGAGATAGCTGCACCCCACTGAAGGCCACGTTAAATCCTCTACTCGCCACTCCGAACAAGCAGAAGTCAGACGCGTGCAAGTGTGGCTACAAGGCGTCTAAAGATGTCAGCGCACAGACAGACACGGTAGAAAAGCCCTGAATGATACTCAGAGAACTTTATCTGACATGAAGTCAGAATTGAGCTCGTTGAATGAGTACATTGCGCTTTTCCCTCCAGGCACTGCAGCTGCTAGCAAGGCAGTGGCTTTGTCCACTGCTCAAATTGAGGAAGTCGCGACGAGCTTGAAGGACAGAGCACTTCGGGAGAAGAGGCTTGTTTTGTGGGGACGATTTCCGACTACACTCTCTTCAGGGGAACAAGCCAGAGCGGTGCTAAACGCTTGTTTCCCTCCAGAGTCTATAAAAATGGTTTCCGCCAGCAGACTTCGCCCCAAAGCTACCAAGAAGTCACTGGGACTCCTTGTTACGTTACCCGCAAAGATTAGCACGGAGAAAGTACTGGAAAATGCGGCTGAACTAAAGAAAAAGCACGTTAACCTCAGGGGAGTTTCGCTAGATCGCTATCTGCATGAGCGGCAGAAGCGCTCTCAGCTTGCAAGAACAAGGTTATGCATCAAGGCTGACCCCAAACCCCAGGCTAGCGTTAAGTTCCTTATCCCTGCTGTCAAGAGGGGACCGGTGTCCTCGGACGAACCATCCCAAGCATCCACTTCAGAGGCCACTGTCCCTATCTCATTGGGAAGTCAAGCGCCTGTGGATATGCAGGGGGCCGGTAGAACAGATCCCATAGGTGTCAAGGACCATCTCTCTTCTAGACCCCCAATCATCTCACGAAGTAAACGGCCGGCCGGACTCCTCCCGTGGACGCATGGGAGGCTGCGCCGTTTTCCTAAGCCAGAAGCTCCCAGTGCCAGCTGTCGTAAAGGAGTTTACCTTCCCAGAGAGATGCGATACGCTCTGGATCGAACTCCAACTTCGCAAACGTGACACGCCTGATACCGGTGTTATGTACCGTTCGCCGTCATGCAGTGCATCCGACGACGAAGCCATCCTTGCTACCTTAGACAGACTCACGTCTGCCCAGCGTTTCTCCCATCTTCTTATTATGGGTGATTTCAACGCAACCAAACTCAACCCTATGGCGACTTCTCGTGAGGATTGTGGCTGCGGGTTCTCGAAACCCTTGGCAATGTTGATTCATGAGAAAGCCTGGACACAGCATCTCGATCTACCTACAAGGCACCGTCCAGGACAGACACCCTCCTGGCTCGATCTGGTCATTACGAACGAGGATCAACTGGTAGATAGGGTGGTCATCAAACCGCCGCTAGGGCATAGTGACCACATGCTACTAAACGCTGTAACAAAGACTTAATTCCGAAACTTCCAGAAAGCAGACTTTAACGAACTAAGGGCGTTCTTGAGCACACTCAGCCTCACATCCGACTCAGTGAGCTTGAACTACCTTTCCTTTAAAGCTGCCATTCACGAAGCCGATGAGGCATTTGTTCCTCGAAAACAATGGAAGTTCTCCTTTCGTGCACCGCTTCCGCTGAACATACGCCGCCTTCTTGAAGTACGTTCTCGTCTATCCTATAGGCAGAAGCTAACGGATAGGCCAGAGAATCTAGAGGCCTTTCGCTTTGTACGAAACAGGTGCAAGCGGGAAATCCGGCAACACACCCAACACGTACAGTCGAAAATCTTACAGGTAGCTCACGAGAATAAGAATTTTCTTTTCAAGTATATACGACGCCAGAAAAAAACTAGGCCCTCGGTGCTTTCTCTGCGGCTTCTCGACGGGGAAACCTCCTCTAACCCCCAAGTGGTTGCCGAGGTGTTCAGAGAGTACTACTCATCAGCCTACAATGTAGATCTGCCAAACTGGCATCCAATTCTCCCGCGAAGACACTTCCAGCACCCCATCCTGACAGCTGACTTTTCTGTGTTCGACGTTCAGGACCTCTTGCTTAAGATCAATCCTTATAGTGCCATGGGACCAGACAAGATCCATCCCCGGATCCTCAAAGAAGCGGACGTCGGTTTGGCGATGCCTCTCTTTGATCTGTTTAAACAGACACTTCGGACAGGCACTCTTCCGGAGGCATGGAAAGAGGCCACTGTCTCACCTATATTTAAAACAGGTGATCGTCACTCTCCTGCTAGTTATCGGCCGATCAGCCTTACCAGCATCCAATGCAAGATAATGGAGCGACTGTTAAAACGCGCTAACTCTAAGCATTTCTTCTCGAATAACCTTCTCTTCGACCCAGCATGGATTTCTTCCCGATCGGTCATGCATAACTAATATGTTAATCTTCATGGATAGCCTAAGAGAGGCCAAAGACAATGGTCATATCTTCGACTTTGCCAAAGCCTCCGACCGTGTCCCACACGGTCCCCTGTTGCATAAACTAGAAGCCTATGGGATCCAAGAAGAAGTTCTCCGCTGGATAACCTCCTTTCTTGGTAACAGGACTTTCAGAGTAAAAACCAGTTCAAGCCTTTCGTCTCCATCCCCAGTCTCTGTGGGAGTCCCTCAAGGATCGGCACTTGGTCCATTGTTGTTTCTAATTTACATCAATGATCTCCCCGAGTTGATCTGCAGCAACGCTCTCCTTTATGCCGACGACTTAAAACCTGGAACGCCTGTGACCCCAATGCATTGCAGATTGACCTTGATCGTATTAAGTGCTGGCCAGATGATTGAAGTCTCCCTCTAAACGACAATAAGTGTGCGCACATGTCACTGGGAGGAGACTCCGGGAACCTATTCGTGATACATGGTGCATAAAGTGTAGTAGATATCACGAAAGTAGACCTCAAAAAAGACCTAGGGATCTGGCTATCGTCTGGTTTGTCCTTCTCTTATCATCACCAGCTGGCTGCCAAAAGGGGTCTCATGACTCTCGGGATGATCAAACGAACCTTCCTCCGGATTGACAAGCGCGCCTTTCACACGCTTTACAGAGTCTACATAAGACCATTACTCGAGTATGCCAATCAAGTCGTCTACACCGGTTTGAAGAAGGACATACTCGCCATTGAACGTGTCCAGCGAGTAGCCACCAAAATGGTCACTGGCTTACGGCATCAATCCTACGAGTCTTGCCTCGAAATTCTCGATCTTTATCCACTTGAGTTACGTAGACTACGCGGCGACTTAATTCTTACACACTTTCTCTTTAGCACAGGACTCGTGCAACAATTCTTCACCCTGGTAAGTGATAACAGTCGAAGAGGTCACGACAAGAAGCTCTATTAGCTTCGGCTTCGGACCTTCCTCAGACAACAGTTCTTCTCTTATAGGGTTATCAGCTACTGGAACGACCTACCACTAGAGATTGTTAGCTGCTCTTCTAAAGACCGTGTCAGAGTGTTATTGGATTCTCACCTACTTAATAAACCGTTAAATTGATAATTTATCCTGTTTCACTAGATTATTATTTTACTCTGTTCTTGGTACTTTCTGAAACCCCCAAGAGCGGTGCCACACCCCGTTTTCAATGACTGCCTTTCAGGTCAACAGAAAACCGCCGGATATCGAAACGAACAAACTGACTGGATCCGGGTAGATTGAGCTCAGCCTCGAACCCGTGTACAACTCGCTGAAACTTAGACGACGAGTTCTTCAAGTACAATGCAACCTTCCTCTAGTTGCACCGCATGTAGGACTATAGTTTGCTGCATAATTAGTGTCTTACATTTAGTTTTTGACGTTTGTATCAACTACACAGTTTTTATCAATTTTAGGGCTCTTTCCTCTTGTTATAACGGTTAAAACTATTCGCGTTTGCGGCCACTGACCGTCTTCCTTACGGTGGTGTTTTCTGCTGCCCTGCTTGTACCCCGTTCACGTAATCAGCTTGCGGTGTACACAGTGGCCTCCACTCGGCCTTTTGGTTTCAATATGGTAAACCATTAACAGGGTACAAACAATAGAAGTCTTCTTTCTAATTTCGAATACCAAAAGAAGAACGGACAGAATACACACATTTGGTGGACGCAAAGACATTTTACAAGATGCTGGTATTCTGGTTACATACCCCAGCTCCCTGTAAAAAACGAGGTTTGAACACTCATCGTATATATAGGAAGTCGGTTACCTAGATAGCATCAATACACGTGTGGAGTGCTTCTTGTGGTTTCAAGAGATGTTAGACAGCTGTGTCATATAGCTCGGTCTGAGCGCACTTAACTCGATGTGACGCCATCTTTCCGCTTATTTTATTCGCCGGGAAACTCACTAGTTTTGCGCTGTACGCCAAAGCGGCAACACAAAGTAACCGTTTTTGAACGAAACGGTAGATACACAATCCAGTGTATAAAAACTAGACGCACATAGGCTTTGGACGCATTTTTACAATAATTCAGCGCGTCCATCTACGATCACCAACGAGTATGCGGACCTGCCTACCCAGAAGTTTACTGGCGTTCACTCAAATGTACCATAAATCATCTAAAAATCTAGGAAAATTTGACCAATCAGGTTGCGTGAACTAAGAGCGCCCCTGCCCGAAGTAATATTGTGGTGGATTGCCAGGTTGGGGGTGCGAGTTTTCGAACGCTCGGCCGAATACCTCAACGTGGGGAGGTACGTTCGAAAACCTGCCGCGATCGGATCAAGGACAACGTGCGCGACCGGATGAGTCATCGCTCGACTAGATCGGACCAACGGGCGAGGCAGGGCAGGCGAAATACAACAGACGGCCAGATCGGAGGCGTGGTTTTTCCAACATTCAGAGGAACATCTCGACATGATGTTGGAATACGGTCAAGGCCAACACTGGGTGGATGGCGGACAGCACGAGCAGCCGGACGAGCCATCGCGCAACGGAATCGGACAAACAGACGAGGAATGGCAAGCGAAAATCCCTCCGATAGAAGGCACCGGTCACGCACGTAAACCGGTTAGAAGTGCACACGACGTGTGAACGGAAACCGGGGGGTGCTGCGGGTTGGAATTGCGACTTATAAACGAGAGAGCGCGCGTTGCATGTGACTAGCGGTTTGGACAATAAAGATTGTGCTTTATTGGACGCCTTCTCGCTACAATATNTGCATGTGACTAGCGATTTGGACAATAAAGATTGTGCTTTGTTGGACGCCTTCTCGCTACAATATCACTCAAAGTTATTAATAGTTAGGCTTTTCTCATGAGCTCATAAGTGTCGCGCTCCTAAAAGTTGGCAGAGCACGTCTTCAGAACACATTCATCGGTACGTTTATAACTGCCTACTCAGTAAATGTGAATCGCCGAATCACACCACAGTGATGATTGAGCGCAACTAGATACGACGTGTAGGACGCAATACTCGTGTGATCACCAACACTACATCAGGCTAGACGGGATAGGGCTGTACGATCTTCCACGAAGACGTTGAGCAACGCGTAGAGATAAAACAATGATCCCAAATATTCAAAACAAGATTGGATCGTAATGCCACGGTACTATTGAACAAATTATCAAAGTGAATATTTGGACAACTTCAACAGTTTCGATCGACAGATCGTTTCCGTGGAATGGGGTTGCAATTTGCTGCTGAACGGGCTTAATATGAACTATAATCACATAATAAGGTATTCATACCCAAAAGAGCTCTTCCGAGCATTCAACAGGTTCAAAACAATGGGGATGAGCCGAGCTCCAAAAAGGGGGTGCACGCCCCACTCAAGTAAAGTACAATGACCGACAGCTGGCTATTTGCACAACCATCAAATTGACGTGACAAAACAAAAACGTCTAGGTCAAGGCCCAATTAACGTCCAGAAACAGGGGAGGTTGAATGCAGAGGGGTGAATATTTAGGGGAATTGGATTAAGTCAGATTTTCACGATTGTACTTCAAAAATTCGATACGCCGGGCCTCAAAATCCGAACACGACCGAAGTTTGCTCGCAGAACGGTGGTTTTACTCAACTCTGGTTCCCAACCTAACTAGTCACTAGGTCGAAATACCTCGAACCCAACATTTATCAGGCTTAGAGCGCGACACTAATCCCAAGGAACTATTATGCAATAAAAGCCCTTCACCATGACTTCCACTTCTTTAGCTCCTTGAATATCCGACGTTGAAGAGAGCGTTTAGGCACAAAACGTTCTCCATGACTCACACCTTGCGCTCTCAATAAGTATTAGACGACAGATGCAATCATCCCGCCCACGTCACCCCTTCCCCCAAAAGGCACAGACGTCTGATATTTCGCTTTACTGCATCGGACTTAGCCCTCACCACGGCAGTCCGCTCTAAACCGTCCTTGTCAGCATCACAACTATCTACCACACATAAAAGCTATGTACTTCTTGATAGGGGTTCTGAAGTTATCAATACGACGTCTCTCTGACGGGAAGTGCGTTCTCCACGTACCCACTTCTGCAGTGCTTGCAGGGTGAAGAGGTACTGTTTCATCTAGCGACTCCAAAAGAATCCAGCCAGATAACTGGTTTCTTTACACTTATGTTTAAAAAGTTGTAACGTCGTCTGATTGGGGCGAATTCCATGATTATCCTGCACAAGCAACATATCATTGGGTGGTAAAGCCAGCCCGTCTTGTATATTGGATGTAACAGGCATTAACGGTCTGTTATTCAATATTCTTTTTTACGTCGACAAGGAGAGTAGACAGGGTCTCGTCATCGGGGGTTTGTTCAGCACAGATCGGTCAGAGGATGCACCGAATCGACCGTATAAAGTGCTCCCACGCGCCTTCCCGATGGCTCGCATAATAAGGATTATACTGCCATTGGATATGCTCTTGTAGTAATTTGCTGTTGGTAGAGGCATCGTCTAAGCTACTCGTCCATTGTTTGAGTTCTTTGCCTGCAAAGGTGAACTTGAACTAGTTGTCGGAATAAACATTAATTGGGCAAGTCCGTCTCCCAATGAGACATATCAAAACCATAAGGAATGAATCAGTGTTCATGGAATGTGCGGCCTCGAGGTGGACAGCTCTGGACTGGAGACAGGTTATGACGCATCCACACGTTTTCCTCCTGCCGCTACCTCTCTTCACACTGAGTGAACCACCATTGACAAACGGGTGCCAACCCGGTTCTATCCGCACGGGTGGCAAGGGAGCCATCGTTTGTTTGCCCGCGGTAGTGTTCAGAACACGACAGTGGAAGCAAGCACTGATGACGCGTTTGACAGCAGACGCGCCCTGAATAATCCCAAATCGGAGCCTGATTAGCGAACGGACCGGTAACACACCGCAAATCTCCTCTAACATCTGACGGTGGTTGACAGATAGTTCTGACACATGATGACGCTTGGGAAGTATTACTGGGCGTTTCGGGTGAAACTTCATATTAGTCTGCATCAGTCGTCCACCCACTCGCCTCATCCCATCAATCAAAGTAGGGTTTAACTTACGGAGTAGACCTCCCTGTGATAACTGAACTTTTGGTCCATACTCACGCAACCTCATCAAGAGGGACAATTCGTTCGGAAAGCCAGCCATCTGAACCAGACGAACGATATCTTTCTTACCAGAGTGGATTTCGCTCAACCATAGGTGACCTATATCAACCGTAGCGTCGGTCCGTCGATGCTTTGCAGAGAGCCAATATGACTTGAATCTGCGCAACCAGGCTGTAGTATTTAGATGTTTGGGCCAGCTCGAAATACCGAGCACCCAAGACAGAGAGTTCTCCACTGTAATCGCGTCCACCTGGGCCGATGGTTGATTCATCTCCACTCTGGCGGGTTCAATTACGGCAATGAACGTTTTAGGCCAAGGTACAGACTGTTGTGTTAGAAACGTAGGACCTGACAACTAGGCTTCTATACCTTCGTGATTGTGTACCCCACGAGAAGCACCATCTGCTGGATTGTCTTCCGACCTTGCGTGTTGCGATTGATCGGGGAATGTCGGATAGTGTACAGCCGTTATTGGGTTTGTAGCGAATGTACTAAACTTGGTGACCGTCTCTGTCAGACTGGTTCCATCATGACAAACAATTATTCGAGACAGTTTCCTGTGGCTCTCTTTGAAGGGGGCCGTTAAGAACCAAACCAAGTAAAGATCTGACTGAGTAGGCGTGTCCGCGCTTTCCGAGTTTCTGATCCATTACCCAGTGAGCTTCAGGCACGTCACACCCGATAAGAATGGTTACATCAGCATCGTGAATATTGTCGAATGGAAAATCTTTCGAGTGTGACTATCTTTGGGCTTCCTCTTATGGACAGGACAGGTCGTAGGGGTAGATCGGCCACAGAATCAGCATTGTTGATGTTGACTGTCGCTTTTCCGTCTAAGGAAACAATCCTCAGGCGGACATTCTTGCAACGCTCGAGCAAATCCTCTCTCACTAGAGTGGTGTGAGAGCTATGATCTTAGAGCGCATCCGTTGAGATTGGACCGTGTATCGAGTCGACTTTCACCTGCACTATACCCAGCCTTGTATGTTTTTCAACTGTGCTGGCCATAGTACAAGTAACTTGATGTCCACTACCTGTCTCGGCCACGGGCTCTGCATGCGTGCGGTGCAGCAGGCTATGGTGACGCCCGCCGCAGCCGACAGCATTACAACGCGACCTGACCCTGCAGTCTGAGGCTCGGTGGTGTAATTTGAGGCAAACAAAGCAACATCCAAGCCGTCGCAAGCTGTCCCATCTCATGGGTACACTCATAGCTAGAAAGAAACCACACGCTTCGATTATGTGCTTCTGAGAGCAAACCACGCAACTGATTTGAGGGCCGTTGGCCCGGTCTCAGTTAACGAGAAGATTGGGTAACTCAAAGGGGCCTCTTTTAGTATCTTGCCGGCTGCTCTCGGACGAATGCGCTGTCCTCGATTTCTTCCGTTTACTTCCAATGACTACTCGACCATACTTGTTTCGTGTAACTCTCGCACAACGCGATATAAACTCGGTCAGTTCATCAAAGGACGGTTCTCGTGCCATACCAAAGATGTGGTCTGCAGCTCCCGCCCACTCATGTTGTAGGTGAGCTGGTAGAGTTCTCACAATACGCCCTAGCGTTGTCGCCGAGTTGAGGTCGACCATATAGTTCAATTGACTCAATGCAATATAGCAGTTCCGTATTCGTATAGACGATTGCGACAAGACTTCGACGCTGTTGCCTACACACCTGCCATTGGGCAACAGACCAACTATCATATATCTACCGGCAAAATAGGACTGTCCGTAAAGTTCCTTTAGCAACTGTCGTGCTCTGCGATAGCCAGCGCTGGGTTCTAGCATGACACACTCATCAATCGACTCCCTAGCTCAATCCTTGCAGTAATACACCAGGTAGAGTCTCTGAACATCATCCGACACCTTAGATTCGACATAGCTCCCGAACTGTCGCATAAATTTCCAATAGGTCATCGGGTTGCCACTAAATAAACCAAGTTCAGCCTTTGGCAGTGCCAAGTTTACAGATAGTGGAGCTAGTGCGGAGTCCACTTCTGCACAAGACGAGGTCGATGCTGGTTTCGCGGTACGAACTGTCACCGGATTCAACTGCGCCCCACAGTCATCAAGAAACCTGTGAATGTGAGCGTTCTGTTCATTTCTACGACCATTGTTTTTTGCCTCCACCTGCTCATCACAGATATCCTCATCTTCATCAGCTAGCATAGCGTTTAGCCTAGCCTCCTCTACTTCTGTCTTAGCTCACAACAAAACCATCTGCAATTCAACTTCTGCTTTAGGCTGCCTTTCTTTCAGTTCAGCCGGTAACAACTCGGATCTGGCCTGAGCACCACTAGTACAACTAACACAGGAACAAGAGTATGAGGTAGAATCAATAACACCTTTGAATTGCTCGACTGAATTCGATTTACCATCCAGAATGGGTTGTTTCTTGAAATTGTACGATCTTCCACGAAGACGTTGAGCAACGCGTAGAGATAAAACAATGATCCCAAATATTCAAAACAAGATTGGATCGTAATGCCACGGTACTATTGAACAAATTATCAAAGTGAATATTTGGACAACTTCAACAGTTTCGATCGACAGATCGTTTCCGTGGAATGGGGTTGCAATTTGCTGCTGAACGGGCTTAATATGAACTATAATCACATAATAAGGTATTCATACCCAAAAGAGCTCTTCCGAGCATTCAACAGGTTCAAAACAATGGGGATGAGCCGAGCTCCAAAAAGGGGGTGCACGCCCCACTCAAGTAAAGTACAATGACCGACAGCTGGCTATTTGCACAACCATCAAATTGACGTGACAAAACAAAAACGTCTAGGTCAAGGCCCAATTAACGTCCAGAAACAGGGGAGGTTGAATGCAGAGGGGTGAATATTTAGGGGAATTGGATTAAGTCAGATTTTCACGATTGTACTTCAAAAGTTCGATACACAGGCTGGTCATTGAAAAGTAACTTCAATGGTAACATGAGTAGTGGGTGTGCAGCAAATGACATGGAGTCTTCAAAAAGTATGTCGAGTGAACATTCCCGTAATTTCTCTCATGGCAAGCTACAGTAGTTGGTGTAAAAATGTTCAAGCGTTACGTCGAGTGTCAAGCTGTAGCTATCTAAGGATCACTGCATAAGTATCGTGTAACCTCGCGTCTGTAGCTCACAAACATCCCAAGCTCATGGTGAGCATTTTTATTTATTTCAGTCAGTTAAGAGCCTTATTCTCTGGATCGGCTTGCAGCGTTAAATATCTTTACTTGTGAGTGCATTATGAACCTCGGACGAACATTTGTGAACAGTTGTGCGCTGTTCGCAGTTTCCCTACGTGTATCTTCCGTCAGCTTCACATTTTTTGGATGAGGTGGCCGTTGGGTGTTCATAACAGGCGAAACGAAATTAGCTTGAGGTGCAGGCGATAACCCTAACATACGACCACCTAACTGCAAATTTTTGTTTCTGAAGCAGTTTACGTTTGTCTAGATTCCACACCTTGGTCACGTTTCTCCCCAACCATCCAGTGTTGCCAAGTCTGACGCCAAGAACAGACATAAGAAAACATGAAACGTTCGTGAGAGTGGTGCAAAATCTCTGCTGCATTGCAACGTTTGCGGATGAATTTTTGGTGCATTTATCTACTCATACGTTATTATTAAAAACTCAGTGAGTTCTCTCACTTGTAGCTAGGATAGACGCGGTCAACCCAGTTTACGGTTTACCAGGCCTCGTCTCACATTAAACGATTGTTATTGCATCACACCGATTACATCTGTGTGACCCGTGTTATCGTCGAGAGTAGACCCCTACGATCGATAGGATCACGGCATCAGTCATACCAACAACCTTGCGCGACTCCTAATTATCAAAAGTGGAAAAAAGTTATCGAGTGAGTAATGTCGCATTACAACATCAGTAATTTTGGTTCCACCGCCGCTATTTGGGTGCCGCAATTGTGCGTTGGGCAAGACTAAGCAATCTATCTGCGAATTGTGCCAGACTAAATCACCTGTACACTTGAAATCCTAATCTGCATTAATTCAACTTCGTTATCTGCCGCTGCGTCGAACCTAGCCTCAGATTCGTGGTGTTTCACCAGGCTTTACGCTTTGGTAGCGGACTGACACAATTGGCATCGTGATATTCAGTAAGTCCACAGTTTGAAAGATTCAAATACTCACGTAAGCTCACGTCACAACGAAGACTATGTGAAGCTTATAATTGTCTTCTTCATTTAAGGTCATCCGGTTGATCAGTTTTAATATTGTTTTCCTAACTGATTGAGATGTAAAGTGAGAGTTGAGAACAAGAAGACGGTCAATTCCGCAATTCAGTGGCATCTGATGATCTAGTCGTCCAATGGGAAAGATAGATTTCAACAGTCAAGGTCAGCAAACAAATTCACGAATGATTTAGTAACAACCTGACTTGTAGCAAGTGGAATGACTCCGGGTTAGACAGTGTAGTGTTCTAAAGGGATAGAAATACTTGGAAGCCATGTTCAACATGGAACCGTGTTGCGTCAATTCAGGTGGTTCATTAGCTGTGAGGTTTGTGGCATGTAGGAAAATCACATACGGCAATCATCCAAACCGACATTGTGGAACCGGAGAGACAATTCTCAGTTTTCAGAAATCTCAGTAATTTGTGATGACAGATAGTGCCCTTGCCACATCGCCAGAACTATATCAAAGACAAGAAAAGAGCTCATTCCCTGGCGGCTGTCTGAAAACATGCAGTGTTCTCAAGAATTTGGCATTTTCAGGATTTTATGGCTGGTCTACTTAAGATGCATCAAGAGGATTACCGCCCATACGTGTGCAAAATGGTTATTTCAGGCAGCCGAAAGAGGGGATTTCCACCCGTTTTAGCGAAAAGAACCTAGGATTAGGTTATTTCTTTATTCTTCTTCAAACCTGAACAGCAGGACCCGCCTTTGTGACCATCAGAAAACTTACTTTGTCAATACCTGATTTCCCCAAATGATAATGTCGGTCGGTTACTTGAGACAGACTATACTGCGAGGCCTCTGCCAGACTTGCGTGGAAGTTGTCAAAATACCAAAGTATCTGCACTCAAAATTCCAACAACTTTCCACGCCGACAGTTGCCTAATCGGTTCCGGGCCAGTCACGATGATAATTTTTGAGGGCAGCAACAATGAAAATTGAAAAGCTAGAATTCACTACACAACAGCAGCTCCAAACGCTCATGCAGTCGCTGCAATTCTCCTGAGAATACGCATCCAACAACCGTCGACGAAGCTGGTTGTGACAAATTCCAAATGTTGGCACGAACTTTCTGAGTGGTAAAGTAATTCTTTTCCGTCTTTATTAATCGAGGATGAAACTTAGTAAACGGGTCGCAAGTAGTAGGAAAGCATGTTCAGTGAAGTGATCTCAGGCGTGAGGATTTATGCTAGATTGCCGCGTTCTAAGATTTTGAAACCGTGTGCTGATAGTGCCGGAGAACTTACCATTGAACGATGGGAGGAGGCATACTGAACGGACATGAAAACCCCTTGAGAGTTGCAGAGGCTAGAAGAACTGCAGGTGCAACCATTGTTGATTCCGTCGAGGTCTTTCGCATTATCTTGATTGGTGTTGAAAGGTGCTGTATGCTTCATCTTCCCCAAATAAACCATATTATTCATTTTTACTTTGCATCAGCCACTTATAATGTTTCCTTTATTCTTATCTAGCCCGAGACGTAAAATTCCCAATATGAAAATTAGACAGTCTCCTTCCATATTTTTCTCTTGAGTAGCCAACAGTTCCCACATTTCCTCGATGCGCGATCAGCCATCTCGCTCCTACCCAACCAGTGACCATTTGTTTGGATGAACTCAATTTCGTTCTATCCTCCGCAACTATCAAGTGGTGCCTGATTGTTTGTTTGTTACTCAGACGCGTTCCTCGCTTCACTTCTGAGGATTTTCACATTCGATCTGGTTTGATCTTCTTACACACTGATCAAACTAGTACCGGATTGAACCCCGTTTCTACGAGCGCCTTCTTATTAGCCGTTTCGAAACTGGAACATCTGCTCCTTTGTTGGATATTGAGAAAGGCATTTGTTGTATCGAAGGATTGTGTGTAACTTGGTGTGAAGTTGAAGCGTTAGCGAATGATTCATTAACCATCTCCACCTGAGCGTTGCTTGAATGGATTTATGCGTACCACAGTCGATTTGGCTGTGACCATATGGTTAGGTATTATTTCTTGATTGGACTGAATTTATCTTTGAAGATCATCGAATTACACAGTAGTCCACACACCTGAAAACCAAGCTTACGAAAATGACTCCTGCCAGTTTGTTTCGGGTCCACAAGATGGAGTATGCAAGGTGTTTTTACTCATTTAAATGGGGTTAGGTTTCCTTCTAGATGCCCTTAGCTTAACGAGGGCTAACCCTCTTCCACCCGTTCTCTGAGTAACAGTAAACCCGGAGCACTATGGCCTTATTAGGAGCCTGTCCTAACAACAGCTATGCACTTATTAAATAAAGGCGACCAGCCTGCGTTACCCTCCTTATAAACGCTCACTATCAAGCAGCAACGGATGCCTCAAAGTAAACACGTCCACAGATTTCTCCTGGGATGCACTGTCGTATGTGTCATTTATCGCTGGCTTTCATTAACTTAGCACACGCAATTTCCTTGACGTTACTGACCCTATCACTCCTGTGTAATCACAGGCCTTGAGCCTATGGTTTCCTGGGTAATAACGGTTACCTTGAGTAACTTCCGGTGCACAAGGCACCAGTAGCACTTAAATACCAATACGCGTTTTCAGTGAAAGTGTTTGTCTTATCTCGGGTTACCCGTGTGTAGACGTGTGAGGCTGATCGATCCAATAATTATGCGTTGGCAAAAAAGGTGAGGCGTAAAACACTGAAATCACCGTTTATCAAATCATGAAATTCAAATTGACCAAAGCATCTGCTGAAGACCTTCCGTTACGATTTCCCACCTTTTCCGGGTGGACGCTCGTCGATCACTCAAGGAACTTGGTTATACCCAATGACAATATTCACACAAACTGGATTATTGTTTAACCGGGTGGCGCTGGGCCTGTTTCGTGTTGGTGTGTTGTCTGCACGAACACGTGGCTAGCGGGTGTCAACTTTTTAACCGGGTTAATGGTAGATGAGTCCCAGATGGTGTCCATAGGGTTAACCACCGGAGATGTATGGCTTATGCAAGATTCTTTCTGGCAAATGGTTAGAGATTTTCACCTGGCTTTGGGAGCAACGCAAAAAGCAGCAACCACTTCTGAATGATTTATCGGCCGTGGTTTAATGGTCCGTTACCGCTCAGATGCGATCCAAACTATCCGTCCGTTGTAGCCCTCATAAGTTTATCTGATGCAGATTTCCAAAGGCAGCTGTTCTCAACTGTAGCTGTTCACCAATACTTTGAGCATGATGAGGAAACACTCGATGGACGTTTGGCTCTTTTATTGTTCCACTGTGAAGGAAAGTTCCTGAGTGTGAAGTGAAACAATTATTCTTGTAAAAACAGTGAAGTGTCTATGGAATAATCAATCAATTCAATCCGTGGGGTTTAACCAGTACATCAGGCGGAAAGAACATAGCGTCTGCAGGCTGAAACAAAGGACAGTCGTGAGTAACTTATTGAATCTGTACACCAGGAGATACGGAGCTTGAAATGCTGGATACTGCAGACAGTTGAAACACTTATCGGTGCAGTCAGTTTTTCTGCAATGGCTATAACCGAAAAACAAGTCGTTGGAATAGCTGCGCTTAAAATCTTTCGTCTCTCCACAATCAGTTTTTAGTCTTCCGTTGGTTTTCTAAAATTGTACACTTAGTTAGGAAAGCAATGCTCCAAACTTGTACAAAGTCTGCAGGTTAACAATTAAATGGAATCGTGAAGTGTTCTCGGTTGAGAGGTGGAACCGGTGCGATGAGTGGAGTCGCACACACGACGTCATATTCCCTGCAGGCTACGCCCATGTTTCAGCGCATTGCTCAGTCTGTTGTCAAGCCTTGTGGGCCAGTTTGGGCGATAACAAACGACCTTAATTTTCGGGCGTTTTTGCTAAGGAAAAATTGCGCCCTTCTCAATGTGTACATCGAGGAATGTGGAAGAATTTCTAGAAGGGAACTTACGTTTATCGGCTAGTTCCGTTCGACAAAAACATTTCCCGCATTCTACCGAATACCATCCTCCACTTACTGTCGGAGTATTCTAATAGACACTAACAGATTTGCCACCGGAACAAAGCACACGCGTTGGATTTCACCAGAGTTGGAATATAAGAGTGTTCCTTGTTTTCAGTCTGCCAATTATGCGGTTCACAGAATGTTTTGAGGGAGAAGGTTCATCCAGTTTCTCTGGGACTGATGAAAATGCGTTTTCAGATTCTGATGCCTTCGGTGATTAGCGGGAGGATGATGAATGCCAGCATCCAGAAATTGCAGCAGAATGTGGAGCTAAAATAAAAAAAACCAAACTTACCACATATGGAATACAAACTCCCATGCTCAACGAAATGAAGTGAGGTTCAGATTGTAACCCGTTGCACTTTCGCAGCTGTACCCACGCTAAGACAAGTGATGATTCAGTCAGTTCATAGTACAGCAGGTCGGTGCGCACCAGCGGCCTGTGTGTCTGCACAATTTATATTTAAACCTTGACATGACCCAAGAACATCGTCTGAACCTACTGCGCCCAATTTCGGTAACCTGTCGGTAAGTTGCTCAGATGTGATTAACTTGTTTGCCAAGGGTGTCCACAAGTGCTATGAGAATACAGGTCTGTTCCTGAACCGTTGACTTATCGGGGCCAATGTGTCAGTTATAGAGCAATTACAGTCAGTCACAGAGCAGTTCAACGCAGCGTATGGTTGAGATGAAGCCAGATATTCGCGTAACTAAAACCCGAAATTAATCACAAAGGACCACACCTTCACCTGGTGAGGCCAATTTCACCAAACAGAGCACAGTGCACAATTGTATACACAATAGATTAACTCCAGTACCGTATGAAATTGCACTAGAGGATTAATCGGGTGCCTGCCGTGTTATCTAGGTTGGAACACTCTTTCAAAGTCAGCTTCGTATATACTTCTCAGGTATTGTCAAACTGTGAAAAGGAGACTTCCAGTTTAATACGAAATATTATAACACACAATATAATGTACGCTATATGTGCTTTTTCGTAATATTTTATTTGTCGTCGTAATGGGAGCATAAACATTCAGACCACCATTAATGGTAACTGATATTAACGGATTAGCGACTAGCACACAAAACACTCCACACAAAACTGCGGAAAAATACCCCCCCCGTATAGCTTACATAACCACGTTAAAACCTCGATCCGTCCTTTTTGTTTCTTCCCCTGGCTCAAACCCTCTTTGTTAACTACCCAACAAATCTCGCGTGTTGTGTAGTATGGATTTCCGCATAAACATTGGCTTCATAGAGCAAGTTGACCTCGAACTCAGTGCGGAGTTTTGAGTGCCACCCCAACAAACATGGTCGTTTTCGAAATGTTGACCAACATCAGTCCAACAGTCGGCTACACAACAAGCGAATCGAATGAGAATAACGGCCGGTAATTACTACGCTTGTTCCGGTTGTTAAACACATTTCAAAAAGTTTCTCTAACACATTATCATGTTTGAAACACTTCATTTGCATGCGCTCTCCACCACCGCCATTTTGTACGCGTGGTGAGTGCGGTTGTGTGGTGCCTCTTGCGGCCCGCTTTCACGCATAGTTTTGTTGAAAGCTTTGTGAACGCGTTAGTTATATCCCATGTTTTTTGGTTCGTTGAAGTAGGCTTATTGATTCTTGTTCGCTTACAAATATAGCACGTAAATCGCACGGATCGCCTCCACCGGCTGCCACAACGGGAATGAGTGAATTGTAGCGATAGTACAGCAGATGGACCGATAACAGACGTGTCAGACGCAAAAGGGCTAAGTTGCGCACGTTAAACGAAAAGTATGCATCCTGCTGTGTGGAAGAGGACAGCATATGACCGAGATCAGTGCAGCTTGCGGCTAGATATTCCCTAACTTCTCCATGTTGTGGTGCAGAAATATTCCACGAACCTAATGTAAGCGGTTCAGCTGTCGCACATGCTGCTTTCAACATGACACATGCTACTGGATTATGCGCCGTTGGAAATTCCACCCCCGCAGTGGTACGTCTATCATTTCTACAGTTATTCCTGTTGTAGCCTGTCAGTCACCTGCAAATTACTGTATTCCAAGTGCCATCTGGTAGTTCGCAATTCAGTCCAAATCGGTCATGTCAGCTGACTTGAAATTACCGTTGGCTTCACTGAAAGGGTTCATCTCTGATCTACCACCTGATCCGCGCATATTTCGCATAACCTCTCGCAATGTACACAAAACGGCTTTATGTAAACATGAGGATGTCAACATATCTGCGAAGCGTTCACCATCGTCATCGGTTTATCAGCTGCGGCCATATCAAAATGCAAATCGATATGGACGAAGTGTCGTTTTTTGACGGAGCTGTGGCTCATACCGAGTCGCATTGTGCATACTTTCTCAAGCACCCCCATTCGCCATCAGCTCGTATTGTGGTCGTAGGCACCATGACCCCATTAGTGAATATCTTCACCCGTTTGTGCCTGAAATGATGGAGATACGTTGCGCCGGCTCGACGCTGGATGATCTCCATTCGACCCTTCATGTGTGCATTCAGTGTTATTTGTGACGTCCCAGCTCGCAGATACGTCAAGCAAACACAGTCATCACGGTTGCTACGTTTTGATGTATGTACACAAAGGTGATCATAACAGTTCGCGACAAATGACGTTCCCTTCGACGTCATCCAGCATTCGCACCGATTCGTCGTTCCGGGAGAGTCTTCAGCTAGAGCATCACATCGCCAACAACGTGTTACATCAACTGTCATCGAACGTGGTTGCCGACTTTCCGCTTGACCCGACGTATCTTGTTTGCCTTAGCATGGTGGAATGGCTAGCCTTAATTTGGTGGTTCTTAGGAGAAACTTTAGGCTTGCTTCTGTCTAACAGCGTACAGTGGGTTGTTGAGACGAAACTAGATGCATCAGTTCCCTACCTGTCCATAGACTCCCATCGCGACTGTGGTGTGTTTACCAATTTTGAACGCTTCGTAACCAACGAGAGTCGCGTGTTTCTATTATATCCGAGCCCCGTGGCTATGAGTTCATTCCTCCCGTACCCCACGTGTGTAAATTTCTTACATCTGTTTCTGTTCGTTTACCTCCTACCCCATCCAAGTGTGTCACTCCGAAATTGGTCGCACCTGATTTTTGCTCGTTGAATTTGTTGATCAGTTTGCTTATATGTACGTGGACGAACAATTGGTTTTCAATGTGCATTGCGTCACACACCTCTACGGTGATGTGCAACGGTCTGGACCGCTTCAAAATTATTGAGCATTTCACTTCGAGAGCTTTGTGAACAGCATCCTGGGTTTGGTCAAGGGAAAGAAGCAGCTGGTTACCCAAGTGTACAATCGAGTATTCGATTACTCCATGCTGACCAATGTACGGTGCACCATTGCACTTACGGATGACAGCAACCTATGTATCCCAATGGAATGGAAGCGTAACATGTTCATCGGGCTCCCCATATTCTACAATTCTCGTGCGTCTCTGAACAAATGCGTTTTAATGAACAACAAACCCTACTGCGTTCACCAAAGATAAAACGACGTTGCTTTCTTTAATCTTTTCGTCTGTGTATGTGTGAGTAATTTTTGCTCTCTTGGCTTCCCACTCATCGGACCTCCGCTTTCATGGCACTTCGAGCATATCCGTCACAGTTGAGGTGGAGTCATTGTTCTCCATCATATGTTAATGTGTCCTCTTCACTGATGACGACGAGTTCGTCATCGTTCCCATTTCTCACATTCTATATCAGTTTTTCGTTCTTCCTGATCAGTAATCACTTGCAACTTATGATACTCCACTGGTGTTAGAAGCGCACACAGGAACCAATGCATATTACTACGTTGAAATCATGACGAAAGTTATGATAGAACGTACCGGTATCCTCCAAAATAAGAACTTCACGCAACTGAAATTAACCCACAGGTGGTAGTGTATGGGATAATATATTTCATTGCTTTTAACTGCCTCACCCTTGGCCAAGCAGCCATCACGTACTCCAACAACAAGGCGCGGTTAATAACTGCAACATTTTCGTCTTCAAAATCTCAACCAAATAATATATTTGTATATCAATGTATGAAAAACTGTGAAGCAACGGAACGTATCTAACAGGTAAGCCATATTTCTGTCTGGCTTCATGTTTTCTTAGCACCATGTTACATGCGAACGTTGATCAACCCGCGTAAGAGTTAGTATGATGTCATTTGCGATGATGATTATTCTTTGCAGAAACATCCTGCCTATTCTGTTTCCATCAACATCATGGGCATCTGATGGGTTCTTTAATGAAAATCTTCAGAGCTGAGTAAAACGAAGAATACACCGCTTCATCGATCAAACGATGCGTCTGTAGGAAACCATTATGCGCATGAATGACAGCATGATACGGGTGTAGTCCACACTGAATACTATTTGGTCGTTTTTATCTCCAGCCTCCATAGCTCCTTCTACAGTTGCCTCACTGAAGGAAAATATAACTTGCAATGTCATCAGGAATGCATTCCTACCCGCCGACTGAGAGACGTTGAAGAATTTTCAAGCGAAGCTGTAATCCACGGAATATTTACAGCAGACGGTTGGATTATATCATTCACAACACATCGCTTTTTCGGACCCGCGAGCTGTCAAAGGTCCATCGTAGGCGAGCAGAGTCTGAATGCCTGTGCAAAGCTTGTGCCTTCGTTTTTGAAAACGAAGTGAGTGGTGAAGTGAGCTGGCTTGGTATTAATAACGACGTTCGTTTGATGGGCACCCGCTTGTGCGAAGTCATCGTCTGTAGCCGCCATTCACATCAACCATTATCTCTGTAGGCGCTGTCCGTGAGGAACACAATCAACCCTCGGAGTTGGGCGGGAGTGTCCACCAATTCACCAAACGGTGGATTTTGGAAGGGAGCGATCGGAATGCGGGTCGTACGGCACGTAGATTGACAGAAGGGACGGATTCGCAGTCAATATATCATCTCATTTTGCAATGACTTCACATCAGTTTTCTCTTGCCAGTAGGTCAGCTGAGGGAAGAGTGGACTTGGACAGATGAGAGGGAAGGAGCTTCAATCATTCATATTCCGTACAGAACACATGTTCCCGTTTCGTAACTTCTAGCGCTCGCTAGAATGCAGCGTTGACTGGCGTGTTTTGGCTCATTGGTGAGGTTGGCGCGGAGAATTAGAAGGTTCGGACCGTTGGAGCGCAAGGATAATGTATGGTCGGCCTGTGTGTTACATGTAGGGGTTTCATTCATTATGCAGAGATGTTTGAGCCAGATGGGAAAGCGTGAAATTTGTTGTGAGACGTCGTTTTAAATAAATCTTTCTAGCAAAATGAGATCTCGCAAATTTTTTGACCGACCGTCTGTCTGGCCAAGCTGAAGTCGGCACGACTCCTGTGTGTAGCGTACGTCGACTGCGGTACGACAAGAAGAATGTGAACACTGGGACGACTCCGTTTTGTTTGTTGGAGCGCGATAACCAATATATGGATGGCTCCTGGCCACTTAGTTACCGTGAAATACCACAAAAACCAGCTATTGGTGTCACATGTCAGCCAAACCATAAACACTAATATCAAAGAGTCACATTCAAGTTATTCGTCATGATAAACGTGATCGCTGCACAGTTTCTCATTTATTACATGAGATTGTGATCTCTTCCTTTATCCCATGAACATCCGTTTTTCACGGGGAAATCCCCTGTGACGAGTGGACTCACAACACCGCTTCTTGTCCGAATACTGCAAAATTTTCAATTTGTCGACGGTTTCTAGCAATCGTTGGAGTCCTGCGCTGCAGTCTGCCCAATGGTTCGCCGGATTTTGGAAGTGTCCATCATACCTGGCCGTAACCGACTTATTTCAGCACTTCCCCGACGCCATTTATATCAAGTAATGGCGATGAGTTGTGACATACGAGCCGGTCCATTCTGCTTCGAAAGCCCATAACACTTGCGAACTATATTTAAAGTAATATGGACGCGCCGGGGATCAGCGTCCTTCCAAAACAGGGGTTCCAACAACATTGCTACATGAGGAAGCATCACAACAGACATCAGCCAAAACCCAGTAAGTCGTGCACACGATCCACACAAACGTGAACGAAAACGACATCAACAACATATCAGAACGTACTGTCACGCGGTACAATTTTGAACCACTTGCGTCTGTTGGTTTCGGCTGCGCTTTACAGGATGTTGCCGCCGGAGTGGCCTTGAACTAATCGAAACATCGACTCATGCATAACCTTGTAAAGAGTAAATTGGTGTGCCGTCACATTTTCTGGACGGAGTCTGTGGAACGAGCTAACTATCCTTTTTCTCGCTACGTGCATCAATGTTTTGCAAACTATAAACGTTTTCTTTCTGTTAACGCCCGCTTGCTAGCTCATTTCACGTTTGTAG
Organism: Paragonimus westermani; assembly: GCA_008508345.1. Lineage (NCBI taxonomy): Eukaryota > Metazoa > Platyhelminthes > Trematoda > Plagiorchiida > Troglotrematidae > Paragonimus > Paragonimus westermani. The sequence goes on along the minus strand of QNGE01001934.1, from coordinate 17,323 downwards.
CGCCATCCGACCATTTGTTATTTTCTGCCACCTGTAATGATCTAAAATGATTTCGCACATTTGAGGGTGTTCCTCACACTTGTTGAGAACCATATATAAATATTATTTGGGTGGCAACCTTGATCAGTGAACGCCATCACATTGGTCACCAGTCCATGTCACAAGCACGTTGTTTTGGTGCGCTTCAACAATGAAGTGTTATCGCGGTATACATAAGAATTCCTCTGTAGTCATCAAATACTACGAGGTTAATCGTGGGCACATACCCACCGAAATGATGACTGAGATGCAGTGCCTACAGAATGTTTGTACAATGAATCGATTGAGGCTGTTAGCTCACTCGGCATGGGTTACTGGCAACGCGGACAAGTCCCCCACATTCCAAAGATGACTCATCCGCACTCCTTTCAGAAGAGACCCTTGCAGCTAAGATCCGCTAGCTATCTACCTTATAACTCAAAGGAAAATCGGTGATCTCGTATTTTCGAGTCGTTACCTTTGGCACGGCTACTTGAAGGGAATTTTCTCAGACGCTTGTGATTACATAGAAATAGCTCACTTCTTAAACTCATTAGTCGAACGGCGAAGCACAGCATGCCACTAAGAAGACTTGGTGGGTGTTGAAACGACCTTTCCTATCGTTGGCAGTATTACGTTTGAAACACTGGGTTCCCTTCAATAACATCATTAGTTCGCGAGTGGGCTCCAAAACTTCAACCAGCCATCAAGCAACTTTGTGATATGCTGAATTATTCATACACAAAATTGGACACAGGGGTGTTCCATCCTTGTGTATTTTTGGCGCACCTCTCAATCGTAGTGTTTCCGTGCCGATTAGCTTCATGTGCTCATAGTGATTTTTAGATATATGGCCGTGCAACAGCAGTATCTGAAGTCGTCTCGCTATTTGCCTCTCTAACAGTATGTTATTTTCACCCCTCTTATCTTTCTTAAACTTTCGATGGTCTTCCAAAATGCTAATGATTGTCGGACATCTCATGATAACAGGTCACCAGGTGGTCCCACCAAACTCTTTCAAAATACTGTTGCGTCAGCAGAACCCGAAGCCACTGGCTTTTAGCCAAGTCATGTTGATTAGAGCTCACCATCCGGCGTTATGTGCACAAAAGTGGGTTAATCAACCTATTGGGTTGCCATGGTGGTGATGACATACTACGTGGTGTGATTGTATGCGTGTCCATACCCTGTCTATCTCTAACTGTCTGTCATATATAACTTGTATGTCTTACGTTTGCGACTGAGTAAAGTAAATGGAATGTTAACATATCGCAACATTCGTCTCCTTTCTGCGCTGATGGAATTATTACGTGTGCCAAACTCCATTTATAATGTAGCAAAACCATATCACTGAACCAAGTTATCCAAAAGCGGGACTGCTGCTGTGACCAGAGTTACAGACGACAAGAAATCCAGTACAACTTCTTTAATACTTATAGCTATTTTGAGAGGTTCATTGGGTATAATAGAAGCGGACATATTTACGTGCCACGGGAAATCAAAAAATAAAATAGGGAACAAAGATTTTGATTAACCTTGAACTGCATACAACTTGCTCATGCCTACCAGTTTGTAAAAACAAACAGCTGAGGTTAAAATGACGAGAAATTACGAATACTACTGACGTCAGTGCGGTCCAGCGATGGACAAGAGAAGGGAGTATACAGACAAACAGTGTGTAATTACGCATCAGGAGTTGTCCTTCCCGTTTGAGTTGACTGCAATGACATGTCGTCCTAGTTTCCATGTACGATGTAGATTTTCACACCTCATCGACAAAGGGCGAGATTTCGGAGCTAACTCAATTTTCACACTCCCATTAACTCCGCCCATCTGCCCCAGGTTAGCCGAGAAACGCAGTCGTTTAACACAGTTCACCTCATAGTATACGCTAGAAGCAGATTGGAGGGTGGATTCAGACAGTAATTTGTGGCAAGTGGTTCCTTCATGCTTGCGCTACAACAACGGCAAAACTATACAGTTTTCTCAACAGACGCTCCACTCTGATGAAGTTTTACTGTCGTTAGTGTTGCTGCATGGGCACTAGATCAGGTGGCGCACAAGCTACTGCCTAACGGTGGTGTACATCCCACACACGCAGCATTCTGTGAACGCCAGTGAATAAGTTCTCTGTGGACAAAACTAGACGTAAAAGGTTATGATGCCCGTGTTGCTAAGCTGCCATTTTGGCCGCCTACTGCCAGTGCACTGGAGGCGACGATGTGTAGCATGCAAATCCAGAGGTGGAAAGTAGTAAGAAAATACCACTTTTATATGGACAGGTGTCAGACAAAACTTCAAATTCCTGTTGCCAGCCTACATCTCGTTTGGAAGCACTTAAACGCCCTGGAGGCGGCGGGAGCCTCAGTGAAAAAGATTCATGCAAAAGTGGGGTTAATCCCTCTTAATCGGGCAGCGTTAACCCGCAGGGGCGACTACACCGTGGCCTTGCTAAATATTGGTCGAATTTGGGGCGTACGTTTGCCACTGAGTAAGAATAAGTTGCTGTAAGCACGGCTTTCATAACTTTGTTTGCAATGGTACGGTCCGAAAGCCTAAAAGCTCACCCTTGACCGTCGAAGACAGTGTTAGCGTGTAGGAGGTGGCAACAATACTACCTTAGTGCACGCAACGTCTTTGAGGACATAACAGTTGTATCTTGCACGATCCGTTTCAGGGGAAAGGAAGCGCATCGCACGGTCTTAGGTTAGTCGCAAGATGATGGACCTGATGATGAACAAGGTCTGTTCGTTCAGAAATTCTAAGTTGTTCACCGGAGGCCGAGGATAAATTGTGAGTCGCCACTCCGCACCTCGGGAATAAGTGTCAGTGCTACTCCAGTTAGCTGTTGATCCTACCTGTATGGCCACGAATAAACTGCCTGTTCGGAGTGTGTCGAAAAGCGAGAAACGTTGAACCACTGAATGCGTTAATAGCAGCCAACGTTAGTCGCATTCGGGAGGATGGCTCATGGTCTCGATTTTGGTGGCCGTAGCAATTAGTTTTGAATTTCATCTATTCCAATTCAACAAACTGCAAGAGCGGGGTGGAGGTAGACTGTCCAAACGCATACCGGAGGATACTCAGGCTACAGTCACCTTATTGAACTCCTCCCCGGTGGCTGCTAGAAAACTCCGTAGATCAGAATACCCTTTTGCTAGAAATGACTAGGTGGTGGGTGTTATCCGCGGGGCGCCTGGCTTTCAACTAGTCTACATACAACAAAGACCACAACGTTATGTTGATGACAGACTATTTTTTGCCTTAATATTTTCTCTTGCCTGCACAGATTACTCGGTGAAAGATGAGTCTTGAGGTTTAACAACGGAACCGGGAAAATCCGTAACCTCCTTCTCATATGAGACGGTCGCAACTCTGGGTGATCCGCCTTGACATTTTGATGCAAATATTATGGACGCCAAATTGGCGGCAGCCACTTCGTCCTGTGGAAATTAAATGTGAATTTGAGCTAGCCACCATCTCGTTGAGGGAGAGTTCAGTGCTACGCAGACTGACTGGGAAATTTGGTGCTGTTCCCAGGTTGAGGGATTTCTATGAAAGGAAAGTGATGAACGCTTTATCAGGCTTATGTCTGCATCATCATATCTTCTGCATTTCTACAAAGTGCCTCGAAGACCAGGCATCTACGACATTTCTGGTAACCACTCCACGGAAATCCGAAATCAACCTTCTGCAGCATCTACCACCACTGGGTAGCAGTGATCGTGAAGTCTTGATGGTTTCTGGGAATAACCCGGTGTTGAAAAAGCAAGCATCAATATTGAAGAAATTTTGCGAATGTAACTGCAGTTGCACTATCTTAAGTATTAGCTTGTCTTGGCAACATAGTCAGATTTCAAATTAATGGAAAGGGATACTTGTCTGTTACATGTGCGGGGGCAGTGACTACAGGCTGTCATACAGCTACTGACCTCCATATTAGGTAGACATCAGGACATTTGCGTTATGGGAATTCCGGGGCGTATCTACGGAAAAGCCAGTTAAAACATCCCTGGCAAAACTGTTCTCCTTAGAGTCCCTTCTGACCCGCTAACCTGCTGCTGGCAAGGGAGAGTTGCGCTGAGGTTGAAATCATCAGTACGCTAATGGAGGAAATCTTCGTTGATTCCAGGAAAGCCTTCGACGAAGTCCTTATCTACGGGCACTCGATCGGGCTCGAAGCACTGGGTGTTATGGACGATGTCTTGCAGTGGACAGAAGACATCCTGCACCATCGTGATCACTCACGTAAGACGGAGAAGATTTCCTCCTGCTTAGTCAGCATCCGACGAGTTCCTTCGTGGCACACTTCCCGCCCTACCGCTTTTTTTACCACCCTTATCAACAGTCCCTTCAAATTTTGGATCGCTGTGTTCAGTCTACCCACGGATCTGAAACTGTGGAGTGTCAGTAAAATTGGCAGAAAATCTGGATGCCATGTAGGCTGATTTTGTTCACTCAGTGGACTGAGCCTCCAAGTAGGCTTTGCAAATGAACTCCCGAAAGTATGCATTCATGCATATTGGGAGGGCAAATGGAGTGGCTACCTCTCACCTGAGCGAAATTTTGCCCAGAAGATCAGAGGGTGAATGTGGTTTATGTATTATCCCGGCATTGCTCAAGACACAGCACAATAAGAACTAGATCTGCGAGTTAACATTTGGAGTACTGAATACAGTCAACAGGACTCTCAGCAGTCTTGTGCCTAGAATCTAAAACACTTTGCCGCACCTTGGACTTACCTATAAGTACGGCAGAGCGGCCCCCTATCTGTAAACCAAGAAGGAAACGTGAAATCTGGGGGACTTTAGAAAACGGTCGTGAGACCTGTGGACAGAACAGAATGGAATGGCTATCGGGACCGACTACATCTTCATAATAAACTGCAGCATGTCGACAGGCGTGTGCAAGAGACTTCCTTTTGATACGCTGAATAGTGAGAGGAGAAAGTGGTCTGGAACTGCGCACGGAATTCTCGTTCAGGAATGAGGATAGAATGCGTGAAGATCATCGGCTATTGAAAGAACAAATCACACGATGGACATTTGCTTTTCACTGCCTACGTCGCAAGGTTGTCAACCGTTGGATATGCCTTGGTTCTTCGTGTAGAAAAAAAGGGCAATATATTTAAAGTGAGTGTACACACAAACTTAGGGCACATGTTATGGCAGGAACGGCTGGAACCCCGTGCCTCCATGGAGAACCAGCGTAATGTGGCTTATAAGGAAACCCACGCCCTCTGTTTCAAAGTGGAAAAAATAAATAAGTGGAGTGCATGTTGACGCTACAATTTGTTCCAGAAAGTGTTGAAGCGCACGTAACGATTCGAGGGGAGCTGCAAACTTCAGCTGGCAGTTAAACGTAGTCAGTGATATACACGCGAGGTAACTACGCTGCCTACATTAACCCTATAAACATGCACAAGGAAGCATGATCAAATACTCAACATAGACGAATGAAGAAGTCCAGTGTATTGAATCGTTCGCTAACGATTCAAGTCCACACCGAGTTACGCGTAATCTGTTGATCCAGTAAATGCCTCTCAATATTCAACGACAGAGTTATTCTATCCACAAAACGGTCAACGAGAAGGCGCCCGTAATAACTGGATTTAATGCGGTACTAATTGCACCAATGTACAAGAAAATTGTCTCTCACCTCGAATGTGAAAATCCTCAGAAATCAAAGAAGGTGTCCGCACAACAAATTAACAACCAGGCACCGATCAACAATGGTGGACGATAAAACGGGTTGAGCTCACTTAAACAATTGGTCATTGGTTTGGTGAGAGCAAAACGACTGTTCATGCATCGAGAAACGACGGGAATCATAAGTTACTCAAGGATAAGTATGGAAGAAAAATGTCTAATTTCGGTATTTCGAAGTTTACAGGGCTTGGACTGAATAGGGGTGAGGGAGATGGTCAAAGTAGGTTGCGTAAGAACAGGGAGGAGTAATATATATCATTTGGGGAAGAGAGTAGAGCGTAGGGCCACCTTTCAACATCAAGCAAATCTCAGCAATATCAAAATAACTCAACAAACCTTGACAAAATCAACACAGTGGGCATGTCACAATGGGAAAACGAAACGAACGAACGATACGTTTCAGGAGGGAACAAAGGATATTACGGTAGTTGGCCGATATGACCCACCAACAGTTCTATTTAGTGCAGCAACCGAACTGATCCTCTGGGCGTAATCAACGGCCACAGAGGTTATCAAAGAAACCGTGCGAAGTTCAGAATGAGGTTAACCTCACTGCGAGGCACATATGCGAGCCTGTGTGTTATCTCGTCGCTGGTCGGTATAGTCATTCGAATTAAAAAACATGGGGCAGCAGCCGGAACATTTTATAACTTCAACTCATGGTCACAGTGAATTATGATCGCGTAACCACATACAACCTACATGTGCGCCGACAATCGCAACAGTTGCGTACATGCACCTAGTTGTATATTCAAAATAAACGCAAAAACTCTTTGGAACAGCGTCATTTAAATAAGCGAAGCTCAATCCGATCATTTAGGTACATTATTTTTCGCGATGAAAATTACCCGCAGGGAGTGAAATCTGCCGTTAGACGGTGATAAAATGAGAAATCATTGAACGCTGGACGATATTTCCGTGGTGTTGCCCAGGACTGTGAAAGCAATCGATTTCCATGACAGACAGCATCAGAAAAGTTAAAAAGATTTGTTTTAGTCGACCGTAAATCAGTTTGTCCTTCAGTTGGCGCCGAGCTCAAAATTATCGATGGTAGGTGTTGTGACGGTATAAATGTAGTATCTTATGAAGAATTTTTTCACGTGTGATCAATATTTGACCGAGGTTATCTTATATTCCATTTTAGGTTATGGATTATTTACAGGGCTTCAAAGATGTCTCTGAGGATCGCAAATTCGCTAGCTTCAGAGAGTTGAAAAGTTGCTTAGATCGGTACACGAAGGATCACAATGTTCTCTATGTGCTTGGTTCAAGCAAGAAATCAGGCAGTGAGCGCTTGAAGTGTGATCCTGTGAGTGTGATTGCCGTTGAGTTTACCTGTTAGATGACATTCCGTTGTATAAAACACAAGCGACGTAAGAGTGAAAGCCATGGAGTACGACGCGTTTAGTGAGTTCAGTTCACGTAATTCCCATTGCACAGTTCCCGCGATACATGCTGCCAATCACGATTTAACGTGGTTAAGAGGAATACCGTGTTGGTTGTTAGCTCTTTCACGTTGGAGCACAATCACGACCCAACTACCTTGCTGTACGATGCCCATCCAAGGATTCGTCGGCTCACAGACAGTGAAGTGAACAACTCGAGACATCTTTTTAAGTACAACACGTCAACTGCTGAGTTGAAGCAGTATGCTGCGGGTGTTTATGGCAAGTATATAACTACCATGGATATTTGCAACATCCGTCATCGGTTGAAACCGCCAGTGATAAGTAAGTGGGTAACTGTGCACTAATGTAGCAGAAAATCTGCCACAAATCCTGGATCATATAGAGAAAAACGGCGTGCTGCGTGTCATCAGAGACGACAACAATAGGTACACGCACATATGTTTTGCACACAGAGAGCAAGTTCAGTTATCCAGACGGTTCACTGACGTGGTAAACGTCGATGCCACTTATGGAACCAACCGCCGCAAGTAGGTCCTCCATCACTCCGCAATGACCGCTGTAGCCTAAAGCTGTATCAGTTCCTCGTTACAGAAGGCATGGGCCATTGACGACCCGTAATGTACGCCTATGTACGAAGTGAGAAATACGCATCCCTGCGTCATTTGTTCGAGACATTCCGGGAGGTTATGGGGGAACACATACGTGTCAGAACGTTTGTGTTGGATAAAATGGCGGCCCAAATGCGAGCAGCACGAATAGTCTTTGGGTGCGACATCATGTTGTGTTACTTCCATGTTCGGGATGCTGTGATGAAACATGTAAGTTGTTGTAAGAAACCTTATAATCACCATCCAGACGAATTCATTCAGAAGTCGGTATTTGTTTCATCGCATGGCTACTTGCAATAACTCTGAAGAGTGAGTGATCACCTTTGTCTATTCATTCCGCAGGTTTAACCGGGATGCTGCAATAATCCGACGATCAAACCCCAGATTCATGAACTACTCTTGTGCAATTGGCTGTATATAAAGCCCAAGTGGGCCATCCATGCACAGTCGGATGTCGTTCATTTCGGAAATCGAACAAACAACCGTCTGGAGAATGTGAATGGGCGACTAAAGAAGCGCGCTCACCCCAGAGATCGCTTAGCCACGGCCATTAGTAAAATTTGGTCCCACAGCGAGTGGCTAATGCGGGAGTTTGAGAAGCAGTGCACTTACGGTTGCGACCGCCGGGAGGTGGTCAGCGTAGACGTGTACGTTAAGAATATACTCTCTCGGCTGACAAAATTTGCCAGTCAGTTGGTTTTGAGCATCTCAAGGGGCGACCACCCTGCTGCACTTCGAACGGTTGGACGAGTTCAAGGTAATCGTACTTTGTTCAACATTGTTTGGTAGCTTCGAGTTAGTCATGAGGGCACACAGTATACGGTAAACATCAGTGATGGCACGTGCGAGTGCAGTTTCTATGAGTCCATGTGGTTACCTTCTATTCATATGCTGTCCGTATTCAAAAAGCACTTCTATCCATACAGTACGTTGTTGTTAACTATGACCGCATTTGCTCTAGGCCGTTTCCCAATCCATCGACGATGGCTTGCTGAATACAATCTACCCAAAAGTAGTATGTTCCGCCGAGAGGTGACGGTCGCCGGCAGCGATACATTTCAACTTGATTACAAAATGTTGCATCACAGGTTGGCCAAGCTGCGCGATGTAAACCCCCGGACAGGAAGCCGCGTTTTCAAGGCTATCATAGCTTTCACTCACCAGTCCATTGAAACAGCTAAGGCGGCCTCACCACACACAGACTTCCCCCTTCTTCCGTCGTGCAATGCAAAACAACCAAGGTGGGAGGAGAATGTTCACTTATTGTGGTAACCCCGTTAATACGAATGGTTATCGGTGCGATAAGGACCAGTTATTTTTCCATGTGGAGTGCACGAATACTGCTGACATATCGCACTGCCCCTTCTGCACAGGGCGGTTACAACCTCCCTCGCCAGGTAAGTTATGATATCATTAACTATGCATGTTCAGTTGCATCAACCTCAAACACGGTGCCAACTCCAACGTTGCAACGAAAACACAGGCCGTGTGTAGCTCCAGTATTCATTGATGGTACATCTGAGGATGAGTTTCGCGTTGTTCCCCCACGCAAGCGGGTCCAAGTGAAGGTGATCGCAAATGACAACACAGACGTCACCGACAATCGTAAGTGATACCCCACTTAATGTGTCACATACGGTTTAACTGTAGACCAGCATGCACAGCAAGAGGAGGACTTCTACTGAAGCGGAACAGAAAGCATGCAGCCTTCCTGATTTCCGACGGAATAACCTAGATAATGGTGACATGTTGATATAATAAACATATTTCGATATTTCAATATCGTGATGTTCTCACTGGGGGTGCACGTAGGCTGACCGTCCAGCATAGACGTCAGTGTGTCCAACCATAGGTCGTGACGTTGTGACTATAGGGTGCACGTAGGCTGATCGTCAAACTTTTAACCCCGAATGGCTTCACGCATTACAGTTCCTCACTTCTCGTTGAATCGCTTTGCTTTCCGGAAGACACGTGATATTACGTCTTCTTGGGGATGAGGTAACTTAAGTATTTTGCACATTTTCTGGTTACCTTAGGGCCAAAGCAGCTTACACCGATTACATTGAGCAATATCTACTCTAAGCAGATCACGCCGGGATCCGCCCGCATTATATTTAGAAGTCATCAGCTGCGGCCTTATCTACTTACCTACGACGCCTCAAAATTTTAGTGGTTTCACATCGCACGTGAGGATGATCATAATGACCCAAACTTATCGACTGTCGGCACATATTTCAAAGAATATCGAATGAAAAGTCTTCAGAAACATGGCTTACAACTTATACGGTGCATGTTCATTAATCATTGGTTCCTTATTCCCTCTGTCAACCAGATCGCAAAACTTCAGCTATCTCGTCAACATATTTCGCTGTTAATTCAGCGCAAATTCTTAGCATCCTTGATAAACATCGTTTGCGTATTAAAACAAAGAAATTCTCACAGTACAATAGACATATTCCATACTTTCCTAAATATTCCGTACACAATTACTCCCACGATATTCCAAACCCATATATTTACGGTAAATTGGCTACAGCATAAAGTCCCTGTGTCTGTTGTGGAAAGCGGAGGCACCGTCTGTATGGTCGTTCCAACGACCAGCGCCTCAGGCACAGGCACAAGAATTGAGAATACATACACCGCGCAAAAACCGAATTCAGAGTTACCCACCCTGAAACCCACCAAACTGCCCAGCAGAAGACTCTTCCTCCCAAGAGTTCGGAACGGAAGCAGCCTGCTAGGACCGCCCCCTACAGCTCATAAAGCATCCGTTTGGACCACCCCTATAAATATCTCTTTCAGTAGCCCCATAACACAGCGCCCTTTGCCGTCTTCCAGACCCCGCTCCCAGCAAACGAAGAAGTCGAATTTTCCGTGGGCGAAAACTTCCAGACACCCTCCCAAGCAGCGGAATTTGACGGGGACGCAAAGTTCCCAGGTGGCGGCACCCAGAACGCTGATCAAACGCCCGTTAGGGTCGCTGACGTACGCACAGGCGGTGAGGTCGCGCCCACAGCCTCGAAGAAGGGTCGTCAGAACAACTCGGAAGAACAGATTGAGTCCAGCCCCACCACCCTCCTCATTTCTAGACCTTCTTTCCCAGGCACTTCCTCGCACCATCCTTTCTATTTTCTCGCGAAATCCAACGAGGAAGCAGCTTTCAGATGCATGTATATCAACTGTCTGAGTCTGTTTAATAAATTACCGGAAAACAGACAGTTAATTCATGACACACACCCCCACATGTTCGCCTACACGGAGACCTGGTTTATGGGTGATATCAGTGACAGTGAACTGAGTGTTCCGGGGTATTCTGTTTACCGGGCTGACTCTGCCCGAGGGAGAATGGGGTTTCTGCGATTTTTCTTCAGCAATGTCTCCCGACACCCACGGTTATTGGTGGCTTTCAGTCCTCTGATAAATGTGACGCTCCTTGGCTTCGACTACCACTGCGCGGCCAAGACTCACTCCTAGTGGGGGTTATTTATCGTTCTCCTTCATCCGACGTTCCCGACGACAACACCCTTCTGGTAGGCCTGGAAAACTTCCTAAGCCTACAACGCCTTACACATCTGCTTAGCATGGGTGATTTTAACGCACACAAGATAAACCGGGCATCAGTTTCTCACCAGGCCTCTGAAAGCGGATTCTAGACTTCTTTATCAACGCTGATACGTCGGAAGGCGTGGACACAGCACGTCACCGCCCCGACGCGCCACCGTTTTGGTCACGTTACCTCTCTGCTCGACTTAGTTATCACTAATGAGAGCCACCTGATAGACAGAGTGATCATCAAGCCACCACTTGGACACAGTGACCACTCCCTGTTAGCCTTTGACCTTATCTGTTACTGGTTACAACAACCAGGATAAAGGTCCACCGTTCGAAACTCTAATCAGGCAGATTTTAATGGCCTGAGAATCTACCTGGGTTCACTTCTTCTTGACTTGGACTCCGTGGACCAGAACTACCACACGTTTCACAGCGCAATTCAGAAAGCAGACGGACTATACCGCGAAAACTGTGCATTATCTCTTATCGGCCACCCCTTCCACGCAGGATACGTCGTCTTCTAGATAACCGTTCCCAATTATCCGCGAAGCATAAGCTTACAGGAAACTCAGAGGACCTAAGCGCGTTCCACATTGTCCGAAACAGGTGTAGGCGGGAAATCCGCGAACATATCAAACTCGTACAAGAGAAGATCCTCATAAGAGCCCGCGGGAACAAAAACTTCTTGTTTAAGCATATGCAACGACTAAGAAAGATCAAACCTTCAGCTCTTTCTTTACGACTACCCAACGGGGAGACTTCATCTGACTCCCTAGTTGTGGCCGAGTTATTCAGGGAGTACTTCTCGGCAATCTACAACGTCGCATCCCCGAGCTGGCATCCTGTACTACCGTTGCAGATGTTCAAGCAACCACTCATGACCGCTGGGTTTTCTGTGCTAGATGTCGAAGACCTTTTGCTCAAGTTTAATCCATACGGTGCAATGGGTCCTGACATGATCCATCCCAGAATACTCAAGGAAGCAGCTGTTAGTTTGGCTGAACCCCTTTATAAGCTGTTCGAGCAAACACTCCAGACTAGCATCCTTCCTAGCGCATAGAAAGAGGCGATGGTCACGCCCATATTTAAAGTGGGTGACCGGCACTCTTCGGCTAGTTATCGGCCAATCAGTCTCACTAGCATCCCGTGCAAAATAATGGAGCGCCTACTAAAGCGCGCCATACTCAATCACTTCTTATCAAATAATCTTTTTTCTTCCACACAACATGGCTTCCTTCCTGATCGGTCATGCATAACAAACATGCTAATTTTCATGGATAGTCTGACGGAGGCCAAAGACAATGGCTTCATCTCTGATGCCATCTTCTTTAATTTTGCTAAGGCTTTTGACCGTGTCCCACACGGCCCCCTGAAGCACAAACTGGAAGCCTGCGGTATTCAAGGAAAGGTTCTTCGCTGGATTGCCTCGTTTCTTGATAACAGAACGTTTAGAGTAAAGACCAGAGCAGACCTTTCGTCTCCCTCTTTCATTTCTGCGGGAGTTTCCCAAGGGTCAGTTCTAGGTCCTTTGTTATTCCTCATTTACATCAACGACGTTCCAAGCAACCTTTCCAGCAGCGTCCTCTTACATGCAGATGACCTAAAAATCTGGAATGCCACTGATCCCAGCGCACTACAAATTGATCTTGACGCGATCAAGCGCTGGTCGGACGATTGGAGTCTCCCACTAAATGACAATAAATGTGCTCACATGTCACTCGGTGGAGATTCTGGCAATGCTTTCATGATTCATAGCGCATCTGGCACAGTAGATATCATGAGAACCGACCTGAAGAAAGATCTGGGCATCTGGTTGTCATCTAACTCGTCCTTCACGTATCACCATGAGATGGCGGCAAAAAAGGATTTGCCGCTCTCATGGCGATTAGGCGCACTTTCCCCCGCATGGACTAGAAAGCTTTTCAAACGCTTTACGGGACTTATATAAGACCGCTCCTCGAGTATGCCAATCAGGTCGTGTATACCAGCCTGAAGAGAGACATATTAGCTGTTGAGCGTGTCCAGCGCAACTAAGATGGTCGCTGGCCTGAGTAATGTTACTTACGAGTCTCGACTTGAAATTCTTGACCCTTACCCACTTGAATTTCGAAGACGCCGCGGTGATTTAGTACTCGCACACTTCTTCTTCAGAGTAGGTCTTGTAGAACAGTTCTTCACTGTAGCGAATGATGACGGCCGGCGAGGACGTTATAGAAAGCTTTTCGAACTTCATCCTCGGACCTTTCTTAGGCAGCAGTTCTTTTCTATCAGGGTTATTAACTATTGGAACAGCCTTCCTTCTGAGGTCGTCAGCAGCGCTTCTAGGAATCATTTCAAAGCTCTACTTGGTTCTCATTTATCCAAAATTGCATTATACGAATAATCTTTCTCTGTTCTTAGTATTCACTGTAATCTCCAAGAGCGGTGCTACAACCTGTTTTCAATGATCGCCTTTCAGATCAACAGAAGCCCGCTGACACTGAGCAAGGAAAACCGACTGAATCCGGGAACCTTGGGTCGTTGCCTCGAACCCGTGTATCAATCGCTGAGATCGCTAAATAAATTTAAGCATTTTTCGCCTGGTAAACTCTGGGTGCGTCATATGAAGCGCCGTATCTGTAGTTCAACCAAACAAAGAAAACGTTTTCTGCAAGAGTTATTACAGTTGTCCAGAAAATATTGCATTTTGCTCATCTCAAGGCTTACATTGTTACCGTATTTTTATGTATGTCTGTCATGTCTGCGCCGGCAAACAGCCAGCCTTTTTCGGGAGTTACGGGGTTCTGTGCTTCGTTTGGAATTTAACCCACTAATTGAAAAATAAGTTGTAAGTACGGGAAAGCATCGCTTTTTGTTATTTTCTTCTTCATCTATCATCCTACTTGCCACTTTTTTATTGTGACCATTGGGTCCGTACATTCAGTGTAGTCTTCAACCGCGTGGTCATATAGTGCGGCGCAGTGAGCGTTCAGTATGCTAACTTCAGCGCCACGCTTATCTCTCAGACCGGTAAAACATGGATTTATATTCCACAACTTCCCCCTTATACTTTAGTAACACGTCGTATGCACGATATGCGAAAAGGCACTTCGATTTCGATACACCCACCACAAGTGTGAACTGTTGTTGAGTATGATGAGGTAAGGTGCATGGTTTGAACGGTATGAGTGACGTTCCAAACCGTTGTAGCTGATACACTAATTTCAACCCATTGGGCTGGTAAACGAATTGATGCAGTCCCCGCTGTTTACGACTTCCAGACTACGGTCATATGACTAACCAACGTTGCTGCTGTCTTCATGACTGTCATTCATGTTTTCCAACAGGTGTTTTACACTGTCACCTATCAAAAGTTGCAATGTCTATCTATGGACAGTTCGCCTTTCTCGTTATATTTCTTGACTATGGTCACTGGTTTAAAGGTGGAAATTGTTAGGGTGAAGTCGCGACGAATTTTTCATTGCATATCTGCAGTTAACTCGTCTGTACTCACCACTTCCTCCATATCATGTGAAGAGCGCCTCAAAATATACTTCGGGGTGGACATGTGCCTTAGCGAGAAAAGTGGGTAACAATCCTTTCCGCCAGTAGACGCGTCACGTCAACTGTAGAATGGTGGGTAAGTCGAAACGTCAAGGTGTCACAGAATAGTGCAGCAGTGCGGCAGTTGGCACACAGTGTGTGGTCTTATCATTCCTGCCCGGAAATTCATAAACGGACTCGGGTAGACAAGCCCATCTAAGAGGGTGATGGCGTATTACTCGGACACGACTGTGAGCCAGGCAAACAGATGAGTAAGAAGTTACATCTTTGAATTTGACACACGTGCCATGTCGTCTTGGCATGCGCGCATCTCGTTTGTATGGGAACGATTCGACGTTTCTACTTCGACACCGCAGATAAAATGATGGAGTGTATGTAAGCATACACTTACCGAATAAAGTATACGGGAAACAAGGTTAAATAGCAGTTGAGCGGAGGTAGGAGGAAGCTTTCAAAAAAGGCGTACACATCGCCGACAGATCAAATGAGAAGAGAATTACCAACGAAAACGTGACATTAATAGTAGCAATACAGCGCTGGTCTTATTGCGAGTAGATCGGAAACACTCAGAGTGAGGCGACAGCGCCACAACACCAGTGAAGGTGGTGCTTCACAAAGTACAAATGCGAACAATGGAGCTCTGCCGTGTGCATACTAGGCATCCTCGCGATATACTCCGTTCAGATGTGTTATCTCGAATTGACTGTCGTTGCTGGTTATAGTAGGTGGCCATAGTGGGTTGATTGGGAGCTCTGATGATCGTATAAGTCAGTATGGACTCACTTCTCAATCTTCTGTCAGCAAGCTGAGAAGACCGAAAATTTCAAGCAATTAATTCGCTTCAGAAGTTTGAACAAAGCAGTTAGAACACGAAAACTGGTAGATGCAAGCATTTCGTAGTGACTCATCAGGGCCAGATTTAATTTAGCGTGGATAGATCTTTTAGCAAACACTTCAAGGGGTTGGAAATCAATAAGCTGGTTGAGATAAGTCACCAGGTCCAGGGAACAGTCAAGTTCAGTGTTATAACTTAATCCCTAACGTTCAGGAACAGTTGACCCTCCCTTGGACCTAATGATTTATGTTAACGCGCTCATTGACTATCAACCCCTTGAATTGTTTGCTACAAAAAACCGATTCATATCGTACATTTGGTACTGAAGAATCAATAGGAAATGCTTGCTTACGCTAGTTCTCATGTTCTAAGTGTTTTTTCTGACAATTTTCAAGTGGTCGTTGTGCTTGTTTCCTTAAGCTTCCCACTTTTTGTGGCTTCACGCTAGATCGATTCCGGGGTCTCCACGTCTTTTTGAGTTGTAGAACACACACACCTGATTTGTATCTGAGAGGACCGTCCAGCTGGGAACCGTTCTAGCAGACCGCTAAGCATGACTAACATGCTGTTCGCATTATTAATAAAAGAAGGTTCATGTTAAAGGAAAGATCAGGCTTTAGCAAAGTGCTTGCGTCCTTTTCCTCAGTGACCATGGGGACCAACATTCCCAGCGCGATATATTCCGTTACTTGGACACCCAGCGCGCTGGACTTGGTGTTGAAAGGGAATCGGTATGTGCGGCTCATATTATTTTGAAGAATTTCGACACGTTACCCTCCTGTCCTTGATGTTGCGAGCCGTAATTGTACATTACAATGGTACGAGACGTTTCTAGAGCGCATCGAGTTTGTGGTAATTTTTACCATTTTCCCGTCGTTAGTTTCATGTGACCCCCGACGAGCGCTTCGTTCAATCCATACGAGTTCACCCTACCAACACTTTTCACATCGCTTGTACCCTTACACTTGATCTTGTTAATTGACCTGTGCATGTGCGTCAGGCACAAGTGTATGAAAGCTTATCACCATAAAAGTCTTGATCATGATTAGTTATTTCTCTATACCATACAGTTAGCATTTCACTGTGTATCGCATGCATGTGCACTTATTGGCGCGAGAGTTACTTGTGGCTAAAAGATAATGACGCCGATAAAATGCACATATATATAACTCGTTACTAACAGTGAAACAAATATAAACGAATAATAAGCTAGATAACAAAGTGTTTGGACTTATCAAAATCCGGCTAGCACTGTAGAAATGGTTGTTGCAGATCACTGCTTGAGCACGTGGAGACTTGCTAGGTGTCGGAGAGCTGGGTTGATGTCAGCGTAACCCTTGACTAGTAATTCGATTGTTGTGTGAGCCTGTACTAGCTTCAGAGCCAAAACCCTCTCGGTGCGACCGTGTACCGCTTAGCTCGTGTCCTCCTGTACGGACGCGACGACGTTGTGTTTTTGTGTTTCAAACCCTTAATTCTTACAGGTGTCAGGGCCTGGTGGCTTTTGGTTTGACCGTGATCACGACCAATGACAGTTCCAAACCATGAGCGTGTGTGGAGGAGGAGGGGGTGAGTGAAATGATTGCACAGGCACCTGCAGTGTTCGAATGATTGAGATTGCAAACCTTGTCGGATGCACCATGATATAGT
>QNGE01001933.1:86136-135627 GCA_008508345.1 Paragonimus westermani | reverse complement strand
TACATCCGTTGACCTTGATTGTAATCGGCTTAGAGCCAGTTGTGTTGTTTTCGTTCTGGCTTGACATGCGATCGAATCGATGAAGCACACATTGTCGGCATTCAGACAAACAGTGATCTGCAACACCGGCGATCATTGTTCTTCATGTTTTCCGGGCGGGCTAGGAAAAAGCCAGTGATCAAACATGGTAGTACTTAGTTCCTTTGGCTATGGCTCTTGCTAGACTATCTCTTCCCGACCTCACGCATTCAACATTAAAGTGGAAGTGTCTCCCCTATCGATATGAGCAATGCTTCGATATCTGTTCATGTGCTCGGAATGTAACAGTTCTTTTGTGTTTGAATCCTATGGTTACATTCACAGCATTCATCACAAAATCGCGATCGTAATCAACTGCTGTCGGTCTTTCTTATCTCACCCGCACGTTTCTAAGTTACTTATTTGTTGGATATATGACGTTAAAATTAGTATCAGAGCATACCCTGCCTTTACATAAAGCGATTCGCAGCTGAAGACCTCGGTGTTAACAGGAAACTTCTCTCACCAGCAACCCCTGTTTTTAAGGACACTCCCGTACTCCTCGTCACGTTTACTCCCTTCACTTTCCTATCTACCTACTCCAAAATGATTACTTTTCAAGTTGTTTAAGTGCAGGCGCATCGCAAAACAAAAAATCGTGCCGGTTTTTTGTTCCATGTCTTTTAGAACTAATGCATATGTTGACATTTACAAGCAACTACGAAGTGTTAGTCGCTGTGGTCTGTCGTCATATTCCTGCTTTCCTGATTCATTTTGCTCACTGATTGATTCTGGTTACCTGCCAATGACTTTCTCGGTTGAGTTCTATTTTATGTAGAGGAACACACACACACAAGCGGAGGTAAAAACAAAGAAAACAAACTTCTTTCTACCGAATCAGCACCGCAGAGATCGTCACTAGCCAACCTGAAGACCTTGACATGGAAGGCGATATTTTTCGCCTATCGTGAGGATGCCCCACCAACTCTGTCGGTTTAAACAAGCAGAACATGGTGCGTGGAGAGAAAACTTCCAGCTGCCTGTCGTACAGCACTGGACAAACCTACCCCACTTTTCTGTCCTATGAATTTAAGATCGGGCAGGCGGCTGTGATAAAGGCTAACTAATCCAAATAAATCAATGTTATCAGCGCGACAGCCATCCTTTACCGACTCTTCCTACAATTCTGACAATCATTCTGATTCGAAACCCCAATACTCTCTACCCTCTATCATTGATCCCTAAGAGTACTTACTACTGCGCACTTTCTCAAGTGAAAAACTTGCTGGACTTCTGGGGAAATGCTTTGTAGCGACTATGACAAGTGATGTTTCTGATAGTATCACTACACTGTGCCATTCTCAACCTGCTTCCACTTCAGTCGAGTTGTTAGTTGGCCATGTATGCTTAAGTGCAAAAGCACAATTCATTCCCTACTTCGTTACTATAGCAAGTCACTCACTTTTAACATGTTTCCTTTCAGAGTAGTTTACAATGCATGTGACCATCGCACTGAGTCTGTGTTCCGTTGCCGTCCCAATGTCGATTGGACTGTTCCGTAATATTCCGATTAGCCAATCACATTGCAGTTGTGAGATCGGACATCTGTACGTCTCTACTCTATGTGAACGTTTTCCTCTCGTTTGATTTTTGACGCTCCCATAACCTGATTAGTTGTAATGTCACGACCACCACGTATGGGCGTCGCGTCTGACTCTCTGTCTCTCTCACACACGCTATCTTGAATGCCTTGCATAGTAATTGCTCGTCACACACGTCCGGTCTCTGTGGTCCAGTTTTTGGCTCGTTCCCAATAAACCGTGGTACTTATGTCTGCCCCTTCCCGGGTTGGGAATTAGGCCGTACGGTCGAGCGCGTAACTGTTGTCAGACTAGTTAATAACGGATGATTAGTGGTGTCTGATTCACAACCTACACCAGCAGTGACAATTCCAGCGGGAGAAATGAAGCTTGTGCCGCAGCAACAACACACAGTTCGATGCAGCTCAACTGAAGTTGCTCGAAACATTGAATTACGATTTATCCACGATGTAAGAAAGTTCAAACGTCAAGCCGAATGTAACGCCAGTCGGCATGACGAACAGCATCGGGAAGTCAGTTCATGCCGTTGAAGTCGATCTGGCTTTCGATATGTACTACTGAAGGTTTTTAACAAGAGCGAAATTCGAGTCTAGTGCTTTCTTCGAAATTGGTCGACTGGAAAGTCTATGAGAATGCGACAGCTGCGATCAGTTGTGAGTGCTGTTCAATACATATGAAAACGAAAATCCCCTACCATTCATCAGTAAACAGCAAAGTTTTATTCCGAATGGAGTTGGTTGATACGGATGACGTGGGAGAGGTGCGACCACTTCGATAACTCAGCATGGAGCTTCCATCCAGTAGGTAAACATGACAGAATAAGTCCACGACAAGTTTGTTGGTCTCTGAGATTTGGCTACCTCTCATCGAATAATATTTCTGTTCTATTCCTTACAGTACTATTTGTTATAAGATGGGCACGCCGGTCAAACATTTGGACACATACGACGCGCATGGTGTGCACACAAATGCACACACCGGTTAGTGGCAGAGATTTCTCTAGTCTCGGAGGTTGCATATTGAACACCCCTTGACCTTGGTTTGCTTGTTCAGTAACCTGACGAGCATGCCCAATGAGATCACATGACTGTGTTGGCCCTGACTGGTCACACGAGTGGGGATCTGCTGGCCAAACAGGCTCGTGACCTCATTGCTAAAGTTTGTGCATTAGTAATTCAACAAGAGCATACTGGCGGTATCAAATTCTGAAGTTCAATCATGTGAAACTCCGACTCAACTCTATCCGTTCTAAGTGTTTACCCCAGTTATATCCTACCTCTCCTGTTCCTGACCACTGATTGCACCTTGACTCAGGTGTTTTTGTTTTATCGTGTCAATTTTATAGCTGCGCGAACAGCCAATAGTAACTTGCTTGAAACGTGTGTACATTACCTTTTGGACCTCGGCTCATTCCCGTTGATTTTGAACCTCGTGATTGCTCGGAAGAACTTCGTTAGGTGTGAATGTCATATTATGTGGTTATAGTTCATCTTTAGCCTGTTCGACGCCAGATTGTGTTCTGTCTTCCCGGAAACGATCTGTCGATCAAATCTGTTGGGGTTGTCTACTTAGTCACCTCGGTAGCTTTTTCAATAATACCGTAGCATTGTGGTTCAATCTTACATTGATTATTTGGGATCGTTGGCTTATTGCTGCGCGTTGCTCAGTTTCTTCGTGGAAGATTGTAGGTTGCTCACCAGAGTTACAGTTCCATTGGGCACGTGGGTACATGGACGCTCATGATGATCAGACACATGGTCATGGTTCTTGAATAGTGAGCACAGATGACGCAATGCGGCGTTGATAATTTGGATGCCCTGGCTCAAACGTAGTTATCAATGAACGATTATTGACTTTGGGAATGATTAGATCGCCACAATCTCTGTATTTCGTACCCTCCGGTGAATACAAGAGTTCTAAAATGAGCATTTGTCGTGTAACAAAAATGTCATGTTTTATCGGCCTCCCCTCGCGGGGAAGTGGTACATAAGGGCAATCAATATACGAAGGTGCTGTTTCGAGATGATACTTCTACAATCTCAATTTACATTGGCAAATGACTCAGTATAGCGAAAATAACTATGCACTGAAATAGTATGGTCCATGGTATAAGAGCGCGTATATGCAATCTCTTGTGAGACCACTCTGCATAAATGTCATTCACGTGCAGCTCGGAGTTCACCAGTTAGGTGAATTGCCTTCTCGTACCGGGATCATTAAAAGTTCTACCTTAAAAGTCGGTAGTGAAAATGGGTAGGTGAAGAGTCTCGAGTGTGTTCGCAAATCACCTCATACGATCCCATTCAATGGGGTAAAGAATGGTGATCACAGATGATGCCCGAGTAACCGATATCGTGGCTGGTGTTATCCAAAAGGTGTGTGTACCTCGTGAACTCCAACCACACATCCTCCTATGGGAACGGCAGATACTGGAAGTTGTATGTGCCAGCTCATGTGTGAGTTAGTTATGCGGTTTATTACAGACTCAATGAAGCCCGGCGATCAAAGTTGTTCAGACGCTCACCTCCCCACCTCAGAGCTAATGCATGAGTGTGTACCAGTCACACACGGATCTCATAGATGCATACGCACAGACGGACGATAGTTGTGTAGTCTGATTGGACAATGCATATCTGCGCTCTATCCATCCGAGGTGGGCGCGTTTGGAGCACCCTGTCAGACGTGACACCACCAGAGGCATTCAAATAAGCGGGTAGTTGGTGCAATATAATTGATGGAAATACCGAGGCTCCGTGTTTAAAAAGCGTGAATTCCAGGTGAAGTATGTGCGCGTATTCAAAAGCTGCCCTATTTACATTAAAACCGTTTTAGTTCTATATGCACTTAATGAGGATATGGAATAACGAACAATGTTGACGTTCAAACAAAACATCCACTTGAATAGTCATGATGATGCTAACAATCGAATCCGTTACAGTCTCCTGCCTAAAACTGCAGCAGGCACCAAACCTATGACGAATGAAAATATATTGTGTGCCTCATTTCTTGCGTACCTCGGCTTCAGGGACACCAGTGGCTTAGGCACACTGTCCATAGTATCGTCTGGCGGTGACGATGCTTTCTAGACCAACTTCCAAGTCCTATTGTATGCGATGCAGTGTTACGAATGCCACGAACGTTCAACCACTTACATAACACAGTATAGAGTCAAGTCCAGCTCGGCTTGACCCAGTAGTAGCGATGTGTCAAATTCGTGGTAAAATTAGGTCGGCCTGTACCCCAATCAACGGAACGATACACCCATGTCTGCGTGATTGTCATGCAGTGATCGGGGTTTTGAACAAGACCGATTGGTATGTACTTCAGTACCAGAGTTTGGTAAGGGATTATCTAACCGAATGAGATGTGGAACATACTATCAGCCTACACCGCCACCAACCCAATTGTCTGAGAACATTGGGTCAGAACGAATCATCGTGCTCCGTTTGACAACAGAATGACGATCTTCAATGGTTCGGATCTACTCAACGAATCCGATGCATGTGGGTTGGTAGCGGCAGAAACCGAACAAATAGAATTAGGGATAATGCTGTTTGACGCGAATTGACGAGTTTCGATTAGATACACGGCCATGAGTATCTAAGCCATTCGAAATGAAACATTTTGTTGTTTCGACAAATGTCTCCAGCTACGTTGATTGTTCTAATTACGACAATTCAGTGTCGTGTGTTGCAAACAATCTAGCAACCAGCTTATTTGACGTTTGACAAGAGCGAATAACTAGTGCGCGAATAATCCGAATGTGATCAAAATGCAAATAGACCGTCCTCACATCAAATTCCAACCACCATCACCAATCCCTTCCCCATTTAACTATGCCTAGTATTAATGAATGAACTGATGACAATTCCATTGAGAATCATGTAAAACAGTTTTGGTTTCAGCGAACAGAACTTTTTTCGATAAATTCTCATCTTTGACTGGTACAATTATGTAACAAATCAAGTAACAGTAACGGAACTGATTGATAGGAAAATGGGACGCGGGTAAGGCGATTGGGTATAACAGACACACACGACCTAGTTATGCTTGTGCTCACAAGGTTTTAGGAAGTCAGTGTTAATTGGGGGTGAGATGGGTGGGGGGAACGGGATCAAATTGCCTTGCGAATTGAGTTTACGTGTTTGGCCACGGTAATCCCAAGGTGTGAACGAACTGTTTTCGGACACACAAATCCGGTTGACGTAATCGGATCGCGAACGCCTCGACCATAGACAGGATGCGCCACTTGATCTTTCGTGACGCGGCGGCCGAGGCACGGTAGACAATGCGAAACGCTCTATCCGTGTCTGTGTCGGTCACAGTCAACTAGGGGGACCAGAATGGATGAGTTGATGTTCTTTTTTACTCCGGAGCAAAGCCACGTCTGGAAGTGTTCACGAATTCTTCCCGATAAACGCCTAGAGGTGCGACCAATATATGCTGAACCACAGCAACAGCCAAATGAATAGATCAAAAATGAGACCTCGCTGTTAGGCATTTTACCTTTCAGACTAAGTGGCACCGTCCGCTTTGAGTGGAACGTTACGACAGGACTTGCAGTATAGTAGGTAATGCTAATCGTTATCAGCTCGGCTGCTGTGTTACCTTTAAAAGGCAGAGTCAGGTAGACCTTTTTCTTATCAACTCTGGTAATTGGGCTTGCATTGCATGTTCCTGATAATGAACTTCTCAGGATAGGCATTGCTAGAAAGGATATCCTGTATCATGCTTAGCTCCCCATTCTATCGTCTGAGATAGTGATGAAACATATGGGAACGCAAATCGTTACTGGGGTGTGGGCCAGTGTAACATGGTCAAATTAACCGCAGGGATATATATATATATACTCGACAGCACCTTCGCCCAAGTGCATTCACACAGAAGCCACATCCTTACTATAACTCCGAGCACCTAAAGCGTTTAGTTTGCGCGCGGAGTGCTGGAAAGTGAAGTATGGGACTCCTTTTTCTTCGATAAAAACGCTACAAACATGATCTCCGGTTGCAAAACCAGTTACACATCAAGAAACTTTGATCTCTAAATGCTCTAGTACAGTGTTCTACCATCGTTTAAACAACTTAGAGCATTTGATTACGTTTTACTTCCATTTGGTGGCACAGCACCAGACTATGCATTACGTGATGATTAGTCGATCGCAGTGTGCCGAGGGAGTGACCTCCACGGTCACCGAATATCACCAAATCGGAGGCTTTCTTTTGGAGTCTCCACAAACACAGATCCACAAACTTTGGAGGAGTTCAAACTGACCATGATTGTGGGATGCAGTGCGACCACTGAGACTATTAGTTAATGCTGTGGGTTCAGGAAGTTGCTTATAAGATGGTTATTTTTGCAAGTATATTTTTTAAGGGGTGTTGGGATTGAGGAAGGATCGCATATACTGAAATCAAGTCGCCTCTGGTATGCCAGTAGCGTATTGAGAACTGGCCCGGTTTGTGTAATCTATCTGAGTGGGGTGGAGGACGTAGCGTGGTAACTTGTTATGCAACTGTACGTTGTATTTCCTGAATACAAGTAATGTTCTGTGTAAAGTAAACACGACAACCTTGAACATTAAGCCCGAGAACAGGGTGCACAAACAAACTGAGCAGTTTGAGTGAAACTGTTGAAAAAGCCTCTAAATGTTAACGGTGGTTTCCCTTAAACAAAAGCATTTTCCTTAGATGTGGTGACAGCATACATTGCATAGTAGTTCCAGTGAACCTCACGGTATAACTTACCGACAGCATTACAATGAAGTACGACTAGAATGTCCGGTAATGCATAAACGTATAATGAGTCACTACTGACGTTAGGCCGTGCTCACTGGGGATCATCCTTTGGTAGTTTGCACAACAGTTTAAAAGCGCCGTCTGAAATCATGCTTACCTGTTAGAAACCTATATCATTGTCACTGACTGATGTAAAACGCCTTTCCCTTGCCAAACGTTCTAACACTGCTTGACTGGTAGACATGGGTTCCTGCTATGCGGCTTCCTCTAGTCTACTTGCGCAGAGACAAGAAAGACACGGTTGCGGAAAACACGCTGTATTGCCAAAACCAGTTCGACCAAATGAAGGAAATGGCCAAATATGGCCATTTACTTGATGAGTCACTGTCTGCTTGTTTAGACCACTTCGTTTCCAAGTGGCCAAGTAAGGCCAAATCCATAGGCGTTAGTTTCTCGGGCTGGCGTGACACCCCCACTCTCTTGCACGTATCCTGCTTGCCGGTCCGACGTGCCCCCCAGTGCTTTGTTGCTGTCTGATTTCGTCAGCCGTCACCGATGTCCTGACTAGATTGTTTTGGTGAGTTTTCCTCCTAACTTGACCACCTCTCTTAAAACGAAGTTTCGTCTGAAGAAACAAAAATGAACTGCCCACAGTAAGAACTACATTCGACTTTGCGCGAGGAGAGCCTGGACAGTTGGAAAGTTTGCTCTGTACAATTGTTGAGCTGAACCCATGGAGGTTGGATGGACATGATAACGAAGTGTCGTTCCGAGCTATTCCTCCGGCGTTTTCCGCAGCCCCTTCAACTCAGAAACCTGTTCGTTTGCATGTTTTGTGAATAATGAAAACATTCGAGGTGGCCGAATCATCTTACAAGCTACGTCTTCTGATTTCACCATTTAAGTTAATTAAAAAGGCCCAGCGTTTCAAGTTTCTCTTACCAATCAGCCAATTCATCACCTCGTAGATCACATAAGGGTGGTTAAATGAGCAGACATTTGCCAGGTTGTTCTGTTCCCCACTCCCCAGTTGCCTGTAGAATCAGCTTATTCTTACCATTGTTCACATTGGCGTAAACATTGCGTAAACATCATGCACACTGGTCGATTTGCACCACATGAGTTGGCAGTAATTTTGACCTACGTGCAAGGGCGACATACGACTTACGTTAAGGTCCAGAGAAGTTCTGAAACTAAGCAGAGGGCAACCCAACAACAAGGTTTTCTGAAACGTGATTCATGAGGATAGACTTTATGTCCAACAGTATTTCACAGTGTTATCAGAAGGAATCCGGACTCGAATAACACTTCGCTATCGATAGACCGTGCAGACAAGCTTGTGTAACTGCAAACTTACAAGTCAAATGGCTTCCCATTCAGAGATCTGTACCCTGTGAATCAGTCTTCAGAATGATTTACTGATTGACCCCCCCATGCTCTTGTAGCTCCTTGGTGTGCTGTATTGCTCCTCGCTCTGCCGACACATCTGAACATGTGGGCATGATGTTAGAAATCTGCGAGCTGTACGTCTTTCAATATTCGTTAGACAATACAGTTGAAATTTTGCCTGATATTCGACACGTAGACTCAGATGTGCAGATCAGAATTAATCAACACACCGTTACCCCTACAAGACGGATATAAACAATACAGAAGGTATCGCAAGTCACATTTATAATGCACAAATAACAATTATTATATTACAAGTTTAACACTAGGGTACACTTTTGGCTTGCATCAAAATGAATGTTGGGTGAACGGTCCCAATTTATTGGAAATGTGTACCTCACGGTGAGCAAGCTTCTTGTAATAATACTCTTCCAAACGTAGCATAACTACACACTCTGTGTGATCGCATTCCCCCGTAGGGAATAAAGGCGCGAACGGATAACCCATATGCATAAAGGTTAAAGCTGAGATATAACTCAAGTGAGATGGGTGAGTTGATCAAAAGAGAGTAAAATTGACACACGAATGTCGCAATGAAAAATAGAAATAGCCCACAGATAAAACGTGAAAACAGATTCAAGCACACAAAAATGTAGCCTCGCGACTGAGACAGTGGTATGATCTCATGTCTATCACAGCACTGGAGGGTGAGACAGGAAAGGAAGAGTGATCGGTGGAGCCAGGGGAAGGCACACTTTTCAACTCACAGGGACATGGTCGGTTGCCGGGCGCTGACAACGTTCACGCCACTCCGTTCTGCTACTTGCATCGGCAAAGTATGCACGGACTTCCATGAACCGTTCATGTAGGTCTGCGATGTTTCCGCCAAGGGGCCAGAGGTATAAGAGTTGCAATTAGTTAAGTAGGCGCTTTCAGACAGATTAGTGGCAGTACTCATGGACGGAACGTAACAGTCAGGCGGTAAAAAGTCGTCTCCGTCTCCGGACAAACCTGAAAACACCGGGGTAACCGGAGGTGGTGGTGAAAACGGGTTGAACCAACGCCAGGAAAGCGGGGATCCGCAGCTGATGGCCATATTTTTGCAGCGCGATCGACGTTCCGTCTTGGACGTATCCTTGGTCAGACTTTCGATACCCTGATGGGGTTAAAAAAGACAGACAAACCGAATAGCTGTTACTACGCACCAGCAAAAATAGGTCTAATAGATAACGGACACTGTACAACACTGATATTATTCTTGGATGTTAAAAACATTAGTAAACCATGAATTAAGGTGGACCTGAGTCTGCTGGTTCAACAGGTTAGCCGCTTAAACTACTGCGTATTTCCTACGAGGCCCACCATACAAATTTACATACAGAGGAAATAAGGCATGACTATATGGTTGTAATCTGCCCCCTGCAACACATGAAATTAGGGGCTTCGAATAGCTTTAAGAATTGTAACTGAGTTTGAACCTTTCGCACGGGCTATAAGATGACCGCGAGCTGATTGTACGAAGCAGTTGTTATTCACAGTACACGGACAGGGACTATCAGATCTGTAACAGTACTACGGAAATCAGTCTAACATTTGTTGACAGCGATGGTACACGTGATTTGATTGGTGCTGAGACAAAGAGCCTGACGAATAGCGGAGGATATAATAAGGCAACTGCTTACCCAGTCATGCTGTTGCATTTTAAAACAAAGTAGGACTGGGCCGAATTTGCACCGGCATTCGAGTAGATGGTGAATTGGATAGATTTTCCTCACAGTTCCTTGGAGATGTCATATAAAGTTTGGTCAGTAGAGGTGGTAGTGGTTTAACGAAAATAATCGCATCGTCACTTAGTGGCGTTTTGTGAATGTAGATGGCGATGCTTACGAACTGATGTGCTCTGTAGGTGTTCGGTCACTGTTCACAAACGTCCTTCTGCATGAAACAACTAATTATATTTGTAAGCTTGTCGAAGCAAATCACGTTATATTGCCACTCCCAACCAATATCCTAAAGGAAAGTTTGCTGCTCTGCACTGAGAATGTCAGTTTTAGTTTATTCCAGCAGTCCTACCGTCCAGTAGATGGAGTAGCCATGGGAAGTCCGCTGAGTCCCATCTTAGCAGACTTCTTCATGTTAAGAATTGAGCAACGGCTAGCTACGGAGATAGCAGGCTTGTCATATTACAAGCGTTACGTCGACGACACATTGTTATTCAGTCGATCCAAACAGGTAATGGACAACTTGGTACAGCGCCTAAATAGTTTTCACCATAACTTGAAGGTTACGTCTGAGTTTGAGGCCAACAAATGTCTGCCATTTCTAGACATACTCATAAGTTGCCGAGAAGAGCTGTCTATAGGAAATCCACTTGGTCCGGCCAATACCTAAACTTCAACAGTTTCACACCGGTACAACATAAGCGAGCACTAATAAGTATGCTGTTCACACACGCAAGACGAATCCGTCCTCGCGACAATCTTGCACGGGAACTAGACTCGATCACTTCTGTCTTACAATCTTCCGTGCTACCGGAGAACGGCAAAGGTGTGGAAACAAGTAGACAGCCTGACCACTGGCCACACTATCGATCCAGCTTGTGCATTCAGAATCCTGCTGCGTCATTCCAATTCAAGATTCTTGAGGTTTGTTGGGGCGGTAGTAATCAAACGCCTCAAACCAGCTCTCCAAATTCAGAAACAACTGTTTGTGAACTTGACCCTTCCCTGGAACTAATGACTTACCTTAACCCGCTTAATGATTACCAACCCCCTGAATTGTTTGTTTTAAAAAAACCAATCCATGTTGTTGTAAATATAGTACAGACCAGTCAGTACGAAATGGTTTTTGTGTTTTATTCAAACTTCTGAAGGAACTAATTGTTTCGGACAAAATAAACTGCATGTACAAACGTTGTTCACCTAGTTGTGAATACCGTATATTTCATGACCCGAATCTGAAGGCAGTCAACACCACCGCCAGCACATGTTTTGTGCATGAAGTCTTCGATTTCAAAACTTTCAGGTTTTTCTTTTGGTTAACACCGACGACGCAAACAGCTACTTTCTCCGTCACTGAATGTAGTCGACCAGTAGGCTCACAACTAATAACAAAATCTCACTCTGTCGAATCGCATAAATTTTCCAACGACAGCAGTTGCAACTGACGCGGAACGGAATACTCCCAGTACACGTGTACCAAGCGACAACGAAAACAAAAGTGAGTAGGATAGACCTAACTGAAGAGGCGGGAGAGAAGGGTGAGACCCGGTTGTTGATCGACGACAATGGTAGAGATCTTAACGTCTTAAACTGTTGCCTAAGCATGTCACATTAAAGGAGAAAAGAAATCAAGTAAATCCTTGGTTAAGGCACAACGAGTTAAAAACCAAAGAGTTATCGGTTTCGCAACGTGTGATCAGGAAGACAGTGTAGCCAAAAAACACGTTTTCGGTTATTCATCATCAGGCCAAATACATAAGGTTTTATCAAACAATGCGCTGTCAGGGTGTAGCAAACGAAACTAGTAACACGTTCAAACGAGGTCAACCACGTTACCCACACACATAGAGAAAACGTTTCGATTCATTTAGGTCACAGCAGTGACACAACTGGAACCGTGGCAGTTCGATCGATCATGCTGTGGGTGGTGGACGATGACAATCGCAAGGCCTGCACAGAACGCTCTTGTGCGCACAGCGGTGGATCATTCAATTGAATACCGATCGCCTCGGCTGTGATCAAAATTCAGCATCTGATGACTCTCTACTGACTACTGTCCTTGACTCGGCAAATCGGGTGAAGATAAGAGGCTGGGTTAATGGTGTGACGTGGATTGATGGGATGTGCCACGATTGCACTGGTGATTGTCTTGTTGATTCTGCTGTTGATCCACGTTGGATGATGTTCATGGATACGTCCAGATGTGTAGCTAGTTCCACAGGAACAAGTAGATGAATATACGTGAAAAGAAGCCGTGAAAGCAGTCACTATCGAACTTCCGTGGGGCCAATTAGTGTTAGCCAAAATGGAGTTGCACATGTAGCTCCGACCGCATGTGTGAATACCATCATAAGAATGTAGTTGGCTATTTTATATGACTCAAGTAGGATGAAATACGAAATGCAACGACGACACAGTCTGTGCGAGTGTTTTGTAGCCCTAAACATTGCAGGCAAAAGGATGACGGAACCTTGAGTGCATGTCGAGATGACAACGCATGTTTTACTTTAAGCATCCTTGAAGAAACATGCCATCTTTCAGTACTCCTTGTTACTAACACGCAAATGGATATTTTGTCCATTGTTGGAGTCCATTGGTAATCTGGGGGATTATTCATCCAGAGACATCTTCGTAATAAATGAAGCTTGACAACAGAGGCATGAATGACAGCTGTTTTGGACGAATTGGCTCGATTATTACATGCACTGTCAAAGACCAACTGTTAGTGTGTGGGCTTCCGTCTCGAAGTGATCCGTTAACATCGATGTCGGCCTAAAGTTAAATTGAGATAGGTCGACGGATCTTGAGAGCGTTAGGAGGTGAGTGAAATGAAGCAATGATGGACGATTTAATTGGTTGGATAACCGCACGTCATACAGTACGCACTAGCAATTAGGGCAGTTATGTTCCAAACAGCCTCTACAGAGTTTGGTCAAGATCGACGCCCATTATCACCTCTTTTGGCAGTAAGCTCTGTTTGGTAGTACTCAAAATGTTAGCATCCGCTTTGCCTTGTGGTAGGTTGAACGATAGCATATATCAATCATTTCAAACTTGACTGTTCGAAATACAGGCGACCATGTTACGACATAGCTAGGAAACACTCTCAAGCAGGCTTTGGACAAGTTGTGAATGAGCATACCGTAGTTATACATGATCTCAGTAGTGTGCTGTGACGTATAAAGAACGTTGTATAGCGATCACTCTAAAAACAAAATGCTTCACTGGATTTTTTATTTCATGATATCTATTGTCAGTACTATCAGGCAGACAATTTTAAATATTTCAAAGTTGAACATCACCCACACTTGATCGCAGCCTTCGCATTCAGATGGGCGCTTCGGCTAGCCCACTTCGGAAGGAAGTACTAGACTCGAGTTTCACTCGCAATAGAGCTCATCAGAAGTGCATACCTCTGTTCTGATCGGAGTGTGGACTCTGACCTTCGTGTTTGTGAGACTAGCGTGTTAACCACAACGCCAGTGACCTCACAGTAGACACGACCGAGTAATCAGATCCACTCATCCACAATCTTATATGGATAGTGTTCAGCTTGCCTGATCATTGGAGACAATAACTTCATCCTACCTGAGAAGTCCTGATCACGGAGCTGTCGACTGGATAAGACAGAGTGATTCAGCTCATTCTCTTCTCGAAATGATCGCGCAGGCTGGATACTACTCATACAATGTTGTGGTTCAAGAAATCAGATAAATTGACACGGCTGAAAAGATGGAGTGCAGGTAATCAAAAATGAGGGTTCAAAGAAGAAACACGGTGATGGTGAACAACGAGGCTAGGTTGATCTGGGTCGCGACTTGGCGTGACGTGTTATTAACAGGCTAGAGTTCGAGGTGTGGCCAAAGCGTGGTTATTCGCTGTGGTTAAGGAACGTTCATTCACGGCCACAGCGAATATCGTGTCATTTCTGTGTCAAAAGTCCAACACTAAAGAGTCTGTTGTTAGGGGTGGGGTGGGACGTCGCGCGTAAAATTCGGGGCAATTTCTGTGCACATCAGCAGCGAAAAACCAGCCTTCGTATGATTGCCCAAATGTGCTTCCTCGGATGCGATCGGCGCAGTTAGTCGTAGAAAAGCGAACAGATCTGGCTCATCTGACGGAGGAGAGCTGTTAAAAACTTCCACTTACACAACAGTCTTCAAGCGAATAGTTGAAAATGAATGAACTTTCATGTAGATGTGAATAATTCCGTAAGTTTAGTATGCAAGATCTGAAAGTAAAAGTAAGAAAGCGTTGGCGATTTTGATGCACCACAGAAAACGATGCTAGTTGTAGATTACTGGATAAGAGATAAGCCTAAGATAATGCAGACAAGCTCGCTTTTTCCAGATTACCGGATTGCAGCCATACATGAAACAAACGATCATCTTCTTGTGTGGTAAGAGTGTGCACACTATCGTGCAACATCTCACTTTTGAATATGCAAACAAGTACCTGATTATGTTGTGTGAAATCAGCGCGACGCAACAGCAGTACTGCCGTTATCAGAGTAAAATCATGAAGACTGGACGCCGCAAACTATCAATATCGTTTTGTGGGAAGCATACACAAATACAGACAGATAGGTGAGCGCAGATTGGAATCAATTTGACCTTCTACGAGGTGTCCTCCGTCTGTTAACCTATCCGGTGTGATTCAATTTTTCTCGCTGGAAAACTTATTTCTATAGCGCCAGATGTACTCACTCGGGTTCATTCAGGTTTGCGCAGAAGCGTTAAATAAGAAGTGTTAAGTAGTGGACAAGGTTATGACAGTAATCTTAATCACAAGGGTAGAAACGGAAAAATCACGACGCTAGCTGACCTCAGATACGGCCCATTTGTCTGAATTCGTCCAGCCAAACGACACGTGAGTGTGCATACTTCCATTGCAAGTTCACGGATGGATTAGCGGAAAAGACGCGCGCACCTTTTACACATGGCTGAGTATGAACGGTTGTACATACAAATACGCATGTAAGTACGCAGAGATGAGGGTTAGAAAAAGGTCAGTGCCAACTAAATTCCAGGACCAAAAACAGAAAGAGGGACAGGTAAACATACTGTTTCATCATATGCGATACTGTGCACCTGTGTCATACACATGACCATGGTGAACAAACCGAATACCAAGGCTTCCATGACCAAGCCGAGAATGAATGCACATGAGGCGAACGGACTGAGTTGGAAGGCAAAGTAGCTGGAGAAGGTGGTACTAGCAGGGTCCAGTTGACACACTTGAAAAGAAGGTATGTGAAAGAACACAAACTAGAGTGAGGATATAGAAAAGCACTTGTCTGGCAAGGGTCATGATTACAGTTCAAAGAAACGAATCCGCCTAACTGGGGATGTTCAGAATCAGTGGTTAGAAATCGACAGGCAATTGCAACCTCGAGTAAGCAACTGCGATATAGATACAACAAATGCGTAGTGGCAAAACCCATAAAACAGTAGCAAAGGCAACCGACACTGAAATACGCTGATGTTAAGCAGTCATTATTACTACAATAATACCATGGAATAAAAAGGCACCCACAGGCAAATAGGAAAAAGGCCGTGTTCGGAAGTGGTTTTCGTTGGATTGAGGATAAAAATGTTGCCATTACAAAAAAGTGGGATGTTGATGTCGCTTGGTACTGCTACTCATCAAATTCCAAGCACATCAATTTATCCTTGAGCAACGTCAATTTCGGTAGAAAGTCCTCACAAATATGCAGTCTATGTTGACGGACTGAATGCAGACCACGTCCATCGATCAAAACGTCCTCATCATGCTGGACGGTAACGGAGTATACGATTCGGATCGAAAATAGCTGTCTATACAGATGTACTGTTCGAATCTGTCATAGATAGGATGATGGAGACGGTTGACTATTGTTGGCCACGATATGTATTTTCACTTAATAAAGTACCTGTACACTTATTGAAGTTCATGCAATACGTTACCGAATCAAATACTTCGAGGGACGGATCGATTTTTACACTCTCACCGGTCGCATAACATATGGGCACAAACATTACAAAAAGGTAAAATGATGGATCTTTCTCGGATAAAAAACCCCAAAGCAGTCGCCAGGAGAAGCACTGTTTGGCGAACAAACTCGTTTTCGGTTATTCATCATCAGGCCAAATACATAACGTTTTATCAAACAATGCGCTGTCAGGATGTAGCAAACGAAACTAGTAACACGTTCAAACGAGGTCAACCACGTTACCCACACACATAGAGAAAACGTTTCGATTCATTTAGGTCACAGCAGTGACACAACTGGAACCGTGGCAGTTCGATCGATCATGCTGTGGGTGGTGGACGATGACAATCGCAAGGCCTGCACAGAACGCTCTTGTGCGCACAGCGGTGGATCATTCAATTGAATACCGATCGCCTCGGCTGTGATCAAAATTCAGCATCTGATGACTCTCTACTGACTACTGTCCTTGACTCGGCAAATCGGGTGAAGATAAGAGGCTGGGTTAATGGTGTGACGTGGATTGATGGGATGTGCCACGATTGCACTGGTGATTGTCTTGTTGATTCTGCTGTTGATCCATGTTGGATGATGCTCATGGTACAGGATCAGTGAAAGCGAATACACCAGTGAACATAATTTGCCGAACTAATGCGGCGTCAAACAGCAACTGACCACAGAAAATTGCAACCGCTCTGGCATCGGAAACACCAAAGTTCTGTATGGAACGGAAAAAAAGTAGGCCTCAAGAAGAGTTACGTAGAACTATACGACAGATTCAATGCGGGTCACAACAACGCAACGACCGGTCCGCGAGGCACAACCGTCAAGCATACAAGTGTTACACCTTACGAAGGCGACTGCCAACACCGGCTTTGAGCTTAGCCAACAGATCGACGTTAGCCCCGCCCGGCCCCAATGGCTTAACACCCAATCGGCTGTCTGTAACACGCTACCAGGCTAGCCAAGTAATTTGGTCATTGAGGGAGGGGGCGAATCTCTGGGCTTGTGTCTACATAGCGGGGGCGCATCGATGTGTGGGAGAAACCATGCACGTTTCAGACAACCAGGCCATGACGAAAGTTGGGCGCAATGTGTGCTCTTGCACCCTTGACCAACACGACTAACCTTGGTTGCAGAATATTTTCGATAAACCTGTACATCGTGCGATGCACGATAATTATCTCTTTGTGACCGCGAGGGTGTTTGTTGCACGAAATCCTGCACAGGTTATGCTGAA
Organism: Paragonimus westermani; assembly: GCA_008508345.1. Lineage (NCBI taxonomy): Eukaryota > Metazoa > Platyhelminthes > Trematoda > Plagiorchiida > Troglotrematidae > Paragonimus > Paragonimus westermani. The sequence continues at coordinate 117,955 of QNGE01001933.1, read as the reverse complement.
ACCCAAGACCGCCAACACACGCTCTTTTACATGGCTGACGTGGATTCCATTAGGCAGTAACACACTGTCGGTCGTCCTGGTGGCACTTCCCCCATAGCACGTACATACTATTCCAATAGTCGCCTCTGGTCCATCGTCTTCCTGGCGTTGACACTTGCCCTTTGTTCGCATGTGATTATTATAGTACTCACAAACGAAGCCTATTATATAACGATTTTAAAGCAGCGGGAACGTGCACTTTTTCCAAGCACCGCAAATTTCATTTTCTAGTCCGTGACACAACAGCACAGTTAGCATCTCTGGGGGCTTTTTGGTCTTCAGTACCGCTCCCTTTTTCTAGCTTAATTCCTGTTTGGTAATGTCCAGACGAATCAGCAAGTGTATCGTGATCAGAATGCTCGACACGGCACTGAGGGTGACTCTCCAAGGTGCACAGCTGAAACTAAGGTTTACCTCTAGGACAATTGTACACCTTCACACCAAAGACAGTGCCCACTAGTGCTACTCTATTTTGTACTTAGTTTTCCGTTTCCGTGGCCCAGGTTACACTGGTCGCACAACAAGGCGCTTGTCGGATGGAATATGCGAACATCGGCGTACATGGTTGACGACCGGACAACAACGAAAGATTTCCAGCACAATTTTGGCCCACCTGGCAGAGCCGTGTCACACGGTCAAGGTGGATGTCGTCTTTAAGCCCATCTACCGCATCACACATGTTCACACCAGAGGTGTGAAATGTCCTGACCGCTGTGGAGCCTATCGGAATCCGGCTTTGAAACCCTAATCTGTGCGTGCATAAGTCTTCTGCTCAAGCACTGAAGTTACCATGGCCTGTCGTCGTTGGAATAAGTAACGCGACATCACAGTAACCATGCTCGTGGTTCCCAAATGGCACTCGGTTCGCAGTACACTGTGTCTCGTGCAATACAGGCTTGATAACTACTTTTAATGTTTATTGTTGCAATTGGCCTGAAGATGAAGAACCGAAAACGAGCGTGCTCACCACGTTTCGACGTTTGATGAAATGCCCGGTAAGATAGCACAACTGAAATTAGCATCACCGGTACTCAACTTAGTTTACCAGTGGGAAGCCCATCTTGTCTTCAAGTATGTGTACCAGTTTGTTGTGAATCAATCGGGTGGAGCTGAGAAGCACTTTCCAATTCCCTCTTTGTTCACACCGTTAGACGTTTTTTATCTACCATGCTGTTGACATCGCCTTGGTAGCCGAGTTGAGCTGTGCAGCAAATCGGTGGATGCAGGTGAAAAATACATGGACGGTTGTTGTCAAGGCAGCAAATAACGGTCGACGTGTCCAGCCTCCATGACTCGGGTGACGGATGACCACATCGGAGGTGCGATTATTCAAACACTCGGTAGAATATCTTGACTGGGTGGCGAGATATGGCCAAAGCCCATAGCGAATAGCTTGTGGACAACACGGGCGACCGGACAAGCCATGAGTCAACGAAATCGGATCAGCGGGCGAGTAATGGTAAGGGAAAAACTCACGACAGAGGACGTCAGCCACGAGCGCAAAACCGGGGAGAAGTGCACGCGGCGTCTAAATGAAAATTGCTGCTATATTGTAGTCTGGAATTCCGGTTCATAAACGCAGGTGCGTGTGTGGTGAGAGAGCGTGCGAGTTAGACAATAAAAATCGTGCCTAATTGAGCGGCTTTGCTACAATATGGGAGCAGTCCCTACCTAGTTCGATATTAAGCATTCTAGAAAACTACGAATGCGGTCTTCATGAAGAGACAGCATTTGAACAGGAGTATGAAGGGAATTGTTATATGATTATCATTGAGCACAGTTGTGTAAATCACAGAAAGGCAAAAATGATGGCGGCGAAAACAGAAAAGCCTAGGGAGTATATAGCGTTACCAAGAGAAAGGAAGAGAAGTTTTTATCAGTTAACCACAACTTGGTATTTTCAGTTTGTTTTGGCGTCTTGTAATGCAGATTTTTGCTGAAGGTGCGCATAACGTTAGCTGAAGGCCAGGACAAAAAACGACTCATGGACTGCCCATCACACCGTTTTATTCGGTCATACAAACAAGACGTGAAACAGTGGGCACTAGGCAAACAGGCACGAAACATGCCAGAACCATCACTATTGATAGAGTGAAACTTGTTCACGTAAAGGGAGACTTTCAGTCTCCAACGTATGTATGCCGTCATTGCTCACAAGGTACTGTCACTACGCGAACAATGTCCCGCGCACGACCTTGAAAAACGCAGTTTATGAACATCACTGACGCCAGGGGAACAGGTTCGACGTACGGTCGCGTGGTACATTCAATTGTTCGGCGAAGAGAAACAAGTTACGAAGAAGCCAGAGGTTATCAAATGCCAACCAGGTTTTGACGGAAGGTAGAGAGACCCTTTCTGCAGCCCGCTGCCAGCTGTGACACTACTCCCAAAGTAAACGAAACTTTTAACTACATCCATGCTGTCACCGTCCAGGGTGAATCGAGCACAGGCCCCTACGTTTTGAAGAAACACTCGAGGCCCGAGACAAATGGCACTTCGTCGTGCCTGAATCATTGATCGGTCTAAATCCCCTTGGACTGCCTGTGAATGGTTATCAATCAAGGCGACGGTATCGGCATAGCCTGTATCCACGATTCTGTTTCTCAAGAGGAGTTCAACACTATCACTGGGGTAGCCATTCGGAGGTTGGTGCAGTCCATGTTCGATCGAAAAGCTAGAGGGGAAAGAAGGAGTAAGACAGCTTTGTTGAAATGTGTCGATGGCGACGAAGGATTCTCTACGCTCTAACACGACCCGAGATTAGGCTGTGCAATGTCCTAAATTGACCACAAATGTTTCAGGTACATCACTCTTCAACAAGTGATTTCAAAGGACAACTCTGTTGATAACCGAAAGCTGCATTGATGCCAGGGAAGACTGTAGTTAGTTGTTGGTAGACACACCGGTGTTTGAGAGGATGACGGAGAGTAAAGATGTGCTTAATGAATTCAGAACTAGCGCGAGAACCGGACTGTCTCTAGTGACACCGAGCTTCACGCTTTTCGGAAAGTTGGCAGCAAAGGATGGACACAATCAGCTTACACGCAACTGCGATAATACTAGTCGTCCGGTTACTGTGCATATATTCAGAGACTTTTGGTAAAGATTGGGATGGCTATCGATTCCCGACAAGACGAAAAAACTTCCTCAATATTCTAAACGTTGTGGAACAAAATGGATAATTTCTGGAAGAGTGAGGCTCCGTAATCCGTGAAAGGGACTGAATGAAAATCATTTGAGCCGGAATACGTCATGCGGATTAGTGATTCGGATTTTCACTTCTACAGGAGGGTATATGGACACAGACCGTGGAGCCCGGTCTAGTTCACAAGAAGCAGTAGGTAGTACGTAGGGGCAGATAAACTGTAACTGGAAGTGTGCCGCTCAGCACTACAGAAGACAATTAGGTTCACCGATGATCGTATTCGGAAATGACATTGCTCCAAAACACGAGAGCAGTACGGGCGTTCATAAAAGACATCAGTGGCGTGAACGAAGTAGTCGAGGGTTTCGCATTTCAGGTACGAACATAATCACTAACTCATTTATCACGGTGCATAACATCGGTTTGATGCTATTGATTGAATATATGGCATTTTGAGTTATTCTTATACTACAGAGAAGTCCATTGGTCGACGATTCACTAACCCATTCAAGTCTCTGTTGACTTTCATGAGCTTGCTGGTTTCTGAAATGCCTTAATTACGCATAGCTCCACTTTCCTCAGGAGCTACATCTGAAAAAATCGGACAAATGAACCACGAACTAACACAGTATGCAGTAGAAAACATTACTCCGCTATACATACACGCGAGCTATTAGCAGTACACACCGCTCGGGATAATGCTGATAGGGCTTGCTTTGTTTATATTGAAAAACGAAATGTAATCCTTAAAGAATTACAGCACCTGTTTTAAAAGTAAGAGGACCTATTAAAACTCCTGTTGCCTAGTTAACTTGGTCGACGTGCATTGGAACCTCGACTCATTGTCGACAGCTGTACAAACAAACTATGAGTCTTAATCAAAACCTTCAGTCTGGGCATCCGTTTTAATAAGGCTTATTTACGCCACCAGATTTGTGCCGTAGACATTGCTGACTGAATGACTTGACGGAAGTCATATGGTACAGAGGCCGAGAAAACTGCCGTGGAATCGGATAACATAGACCCATCTTGCAGATGTCGCTATTTATTGCCCGCAGAATCATAATGTCTTGGAAGTTCACGTTACTCACAAATGAATGAGTTCTCATACACAAACGTCGCACCTTCATTGAGATGTCAGCGGTTCCCACTTGTACACTGAGAGCTCGTATCCTGGAATTAACGGGTCGGCTAAGAATGCCCAGACAAAAATCAACTGAGCCAAGCCATTTCAGCAAGTCAAAATACCACTTCGTGACGGTATGCAGAAGAAAACACCAACCATATCGTCAGTTGCGTTCTCGTGATGGTGCCAGTGCCGATGTTATGGCAATACAAACAATCTCAGTTTTGAAACAGTTCATTCCCTTTAAAAGTTTGAACAAAGCCGTTAGAACACGAAAACTGGTAGATGGAAGCATTTCGTATTGATTCGTCATTACCAAATTTTCAATAACATGAAACGGGTTTTTTATATCGAGCAGTTAGGGGGCAGGGTGAATGGTCAATCGATGGATTAGGAAAGGTCACTAAGTCCAGACTCGCTATGGCTGTGGCTAACTCCTGCTCAATCCTTAACATGAAAAAGTCTGCTAGGATGGGCCCTAGTGGATTTTCCATGGCTACCCCGTCTATTTGGCGGTAGCACCGATCACGAAGACGGAAGCTGATGTTTCGGTACATAACAATAAGACTTCCCTCAGAATATCACTGGGCAGAGGTAAAGTAATGTGACTCCTTTCAACGAGATCACAAATAAAATCGATTGTCTTGTGTAACAGGAAATTTGTGAAGAGTGACTGAACGTGGTACCTCTGGCAAAACACATATGTGCATGTATAACAAAACGAGGGAACCACTCTCACTGGAGTGACTGGTGACGCATAACCTGGGTGAAAGTATAACGAAGAAGACACTGGCAAAGATATCCGTTTGTATCAGTAGGGAGACGAAATCCTAGGGTGATGGTTAAATGAAAGACTGCATGATCACTTTTATAGGACGACATAGAGTGGCCGGTGTTAATGCGACTGGAAGGCTGTTCATCTCGTGAGATTATTGAGATTGTGGAGTCTAACGAACTGCTGTATAAGCTTACATATAGGCTAGAATCAAGACGATTTAAACAGCACAAGACAGCACTATGCACCGGTTAGAAGTTATTTACACAGGAATATAAAGACTTTTTACTGGTTTGAAAAAGAACGTTAGTTGGGTACGTCCAAATTTCGAAGATATCTTGAGATACAATTGGAGACCCAGTAGTTACAAAGCAAAAGAATGATTGCGTCGAAAAGGCATTCAATAAAGCACAATCTTTAGTGTCCAACTAGCTGATCGTCACACCACGCGCCCACTCGTGTTTATGAACCGGAATTCAGTTCAACATCACATCCCCGGTTTCCTTTTACACATTGTGTGCGTGTCCGACGCTTTCTGTCGGAGTTTTCTCACCTGTCACTCCTCGTCCGATCGCCTGTGTTGTCTACAATCTATCCGTTGTGGGTTTTGGCCATACTTCACGACCATGTCGAGATATTCCACTGACTGTTGGAGCAATCGCATCTCTGATCTGGTCACCGACCCCATTTTGCCTGCCATTTCTCGCCCGTTGGTCCGATCCTGTTGAGTGATGGTTCGACCGGTCGCCCGTGTTGTCCACAGTCCGTTCGCTGTAGGCTTCTGGATGTACCTCAGCACCACGTTGAGGTATTCCACGCAGGGTTGGAATACTCGCATCACCGATTTGGTCACCCATCACAATATGAGTATGGTACACACTGGAATGCACCAGTATTCAACATGCTACACATTACTGACATACAACGTTGTATAATGGGAATGAAACGAAGCATTTGAAACTCACTTTCCCAATCAGAATCGACACATCGAATGACGAAATGAATGCATACGAAGATCGCGAAAAACGACTGGAGACAAGTGTAGAGCTGGAAACAAAAATCCGCATGGTCAACCTCACTATCGACAGCGATACATCGGAAGTTCACACTAAAACTCAACCACCATATAACCGTGAGAATAAGCTTAATGATAAAATAGAAGGGATAGGAAAAGATGTACACGTGTACATCCAACATGCAGGTCTTTACATCTTGTAAAGAAACAATCAAGTTGCAAATAGGGACAAGATGGAATCTGTGGCTTTTACTGCCTCACTTCTATCTATACATTACAGTCAAATAACGTGCGTTTGATCAGCATAGCTTCTGTGAATGCCAACAGCCTAGGGTTGCAATTGCATTACGCCAACTGCCTCTTGTAATGAGCTTCCATAAACTTTCCCGGACAATCGTTGACCAGCAAAATGTTCATCAGAAATGTTTTCTCTCTGCTGATGCCGTCATCAGTGCATGTTTGTCTGATCCAATCGCAGCAAACGACAAAACCTGAAGGTAATGGTCACCCCAAGTTGATTTTCAATATATAGCACTGTGTACTGCACCATCCTGACGTCGAACGATCAGAATGTCCAAAAATGGTAATACCCTCAGTCCGTGTTCACGAAAACACGTCAAAGTCGAGTGGGAACGGTAAAGAAATGCGTAAGGTCGATTGGAGTAAATATCATATAATGTCGGTATCTCGTTTGTAGTGGGTGCTGTAATCAATCGATTGCGAAATTTGCCTCTCGTAGATAAATATCAGTCGAGATCGGATTCAATGGGCTGTTCATTACCATATAACTGATCTGTTTGTAAAGAATACCAACAAAATTGAACCGAATATTCTCGGTACGTAAAATAAGCAAATCTCTAAGATAGCTTCTGGCGTAAAACAGAAGTGCATAAAAAAAACCGAAATCTCATGCAGAGGCACACCCGAGAATAACTAATCGATGTCAAAAGAATACATCTTAGTGCAACCCAGACATATTCTCTAGAGTATTGATCAATTCAAATTCATCTTTTACACAACAGGAAATGAGACATTCATGAACTGGATCGAAAATGTTCACAAGCTACCTGTCCAACTTATGGTATGCTGAGCCACCCACAGACAGAATAGGTCTCAGCGGGATGCTACTTTTGTGTGATTTCGGTGAACCACTCACTTGTGGTGTGTCCCTGAGGGTTTCCTTTGTTTACATTGAGCCCCATTGATGTAATCCTCTGAAATCAGAGCTTAAAGCTTTCTTGAAATCTGTTTTTCTTTATCAAGATACTATACGGCGTCATCAACAACTTACATTTCATCTTCCAAACTGCTTTGTCTGTAACGACCATGTCAACGTTTGCCAAGTTTGTGAATAACGATGTCCTCCACCCTCTTTAACCGTCTAATCGCTTCACAAGCAACACCGGTAGCCATGCTGGCCAAGAAGTATTGACCAGGCGCAAAAGGTGCAGATGTAGTCTGAATCATTGTCATGTAATTGGCACACCACGTTTAACCGCTGCTCTTATTACCTGGAACTCGTCATATACAATCAATGGGTTTACGCACGCGACCGGCGAGAGTATGCAAAATGTTAACAGTTCGCAACACTTTCTTAGTCATGACGGATTGGATGAGCGGAATTCAACATTTTGGACTTCCATACTTATTAGAGGCTCTATGGGAAATCTCTAATTGGCCACCTCGTAATTCGGACCAAGGGGTTTGAGGCATGGCAACAAGCGCACGGCGTGGTAAACGAAGGAATGGCATTCTTAACACAAGCTACAATCGCACTAGTAACTGATACCGATGGTTACATCCAGCAGACAAAATCAGACCAAGCAGCAGAGTTGGTTCAACAGGACAACCGAAAGGCGATGTGCGTTGATTGGTGCCACCGAACAACATCGCACAACCAATCAGATTATAGGAAATGGTCCGAAAAGAAGGCCGCGTTAACAAAAATCAACATCACGAACAGAAGACAAACGATACGCTTCCTAGTCAAACCAATCAAGCAATTAGTGTATATCCTTGCCACGGCCGGGACTAGAGCTCCCTTGACACGTTCATAAGGCAACTATGTTCACCATTGACCTCACGCTGGTATCCGTAACCTTTAGTGACCGTGCATCACAGTCGTAACTAAACCCACGCTAACCGTAGTCTCAGAAGCGCAACCCTTATGTTCAAGTGAAGCCATTTTTAATGCTGACGGTACGGCAAATTGGAGACCATCCTATCCACAGAAATGTCCCATTATTCGATATACAACTTCTTCAAGAGATAAATCGACCAACAACCTTCCGAACTGGATCACCGAGCCAAAGATCAACGTAATTACTACCGCCATGAAACAATAGTTTACACTTTGGAGCTGCAGTGCTCATTACAGGGGTTAACGAGAGTGAAGTCGGATTACAATAAGGACTTAGCCATAGACCCTAGAATAGTGAGAAGCACATGGCGATCACAATGAATGCAATACCGTAGATTCGGGCCATCAAGGGTGATGACTAATGAACAAGTTGAGAGTTCGGTTGAGGGGACTTGAACGACAACTGCCCACAACTGATTCACTTCAAGAAAAACAACATCCAAGTTGTAAAACACGTAAGAAACGTTTTCAAAACCGTGTATCCTAGTCTGAGCGGGATGTTGGCATTGGGTCGTATGTATTTCAGGCCACTCCATGAATATCCGTCTGGCAAGACCTGGTCGAGAGCCTTATTGTTGAAAACTTGCCTTACGAATACGAGTGCACTGTCAGCCAATGTGTCGACCGACCAGTAAAAACGATAGTTCACTTTTTCTTCAGCTATTAGGCAGCGAGGGGGTACATCTGACACAAACAAGACCAAAATGCAGGAAAACGATAAAGGGTTTCGGAGAGGAAGCGGAGGATAACTAGGATCAAATAATGAACCATGGTCACGATGTGAGCTATTCAGGCATTCCGAATCATCTATAACCTAGTAAGCTATCAAACAGGGTCCATGCAGTTTTGTAAGTTTGTCGAAGCCAAAGTGGTCGCGGTCACAAGGGAATGTGAATGAACGTTCACATATGATGATTCAGTCGTGCCTAATGTGAGGTCAATGACGCGGTGGTCTACACGGTTGCCTCGTGAAAGCGTGGCCGGAGTTCAAATCCCGACCGTGGCAAGGATGTGCACTACGGACGAGCTCTAGTGAGAGTGAAACTCGAGTCTAGTGCTTGTTTTCGAGAGACGTCGACTGAAAAGTCATTTGGAATGCGATAGGTGCGACCAATGATAGGTGATGTTCAGTTTATAGTAATACTAACAATGGACCAAAGCAATTATCGTGTGCAAACCACCTTACTGGTACTAATTGTTCTTTAACCTGCAACTGTTCGGGAACATTATTCTAGACCATAGGAATGTATCTGGTGGTGAATTCTTCTCAAAACATATGTATTCTAGTTACCGTAACAATTACAAGCAGTTTTGAAACAGAATTCATCTGAGGCATGGATGTACTGAAAGCGCCCCAAATTAAAGTACGCTTTATTAAGGAACTTGCTCACAGATAAAGGAATGACGTTCGATTGCGAAGTTTGGTAACCGAATATAAACAATTCCTAAAAAAGATCAAGGAGTTTAGCAGCTAAAACCTTTGGTGATCGAGATGCCCTCCGATCTGAGCTCGTGAAGAGTGGTGAACGGTACATGACGAGTGTAAGAAACAGAGAAATGATTACACCGGAAACTGAAAACTCACTAGCAGCCCTAATGTCAGCGAGTTCCCCTCATTTACCTTTTACCGATTTCAGTATATCCTCCCCTTTACTATGATACAATTCGTTTGTTGGTAATATAACAGTTGAAACAATGAAACGATCTGCAATACAACAGGAGCTAAACTAAGTCCCAAGGTTCAACTACGTCTCCGGTTCTGAATGATATGCGTCTAAGAGTCACTGGGCCGTCTATCTAACCGATTTGCTAGTATGGAAGTGATCTGAAAGTGTGACACAAGTTGTCAAACGCATTTGGTCGGCTGGAAATCGATTTCAAATGTACGGTGTACAAGTTCGCCGAGAAATAAAACTTCGGCTGACATGTGAATTCGTCATGTGACAAAGCAACTTGTATCCACGGTGGACTGCAACCAAATCATGTTTTGTAGCGAAGTGTGGTTTCTTCGGGGAATACACCGAACAAACAGCATAGAGCAAAGAGGCGTTGAGGAAGGTTAAACGTATTCAGCTGGCTAGGACCATGTTAAGCCTGGTCAAATGGGCGCGGAGCCTTTCGATTTCACTAAGATAATTTTAACAGGACATCTAAAGCTTGTAGGTAAAAAAATTCGAAGCAGAAGGTCCAAATATTTGTTTGTCAGACCTATGGAGTCTGTGAGTTAGGTTATAATATCCGAGATTGGGGGAGATCAAAGCAAACGGGAGATTGTGAAATCATTGGAAACGACGTAGTTCATCAAGCACAGACGGTGCACTGAACTGCAAGTAAACATAAAGACCGTAGTCAAGTCAAGGGACTGTTAGTGCAGTACCTACCGTAAACAAGACGAAATATTTTTGATTTCCTTCGCCCACGCAATTATTAATCCACGGACAATGGTGGTCCATCTTGCGGACGCAGCGATAACAAATTCTACCAGAATGGCATAAACAAACAACAGTTAACGCGATTAACGTGATCATCAGACGAAGATATGTGATCATATACATGAAATAAGACACTCATAAAAAGCAAACGGGTACATATGGAGGATGTAATATTCTCACGCGAGAAGGTCCACTCTTATAGAGGAACGTCTGTTCGATCATGCGAGGCAAGGATTTAAGACCCTGGAGAAACCACTCCCAGATATGAGTGCGATTCTAGCTCCAACGTGTTTCGATTTCCTCCCAGACAAACCAAGGTCTTTACCAACATAGTTTCATCTGTCGACCGCTGGAGACTAACCTATACAAGACAGCTGAATTGATCATTCTGAGGACAACTTTGGGTGCCGAACAACTTTGGTGTCATTAACTCATCAGTTACACATTTTAAATCATAGATCAGCGGTGGATTATGGACACTATATACTCTCCATTCTATTATGTTAAGCGTAGTCCATAGTCATACAAGAGACTTCAAGTTGTTTACAACTGCCACTCGTAATTCCTGCCCGATAAACCACCGGTACTCTCCGGAGGAATATAGGGCAGATGTGGATGCCCCCACGAGTCAACCTGTTACGCTATCGAAGACAACACTGTCCGTGGAGAATCTGCGCTCACTAACTGCCAACCACGGCGAAAAAACTCTCACAAAGTGCCGAAATTGCTGTATCAAATGCATAATGTCCAAAGAGAGGTACGCTGTATCAAAGGCCATAGGGAACTTTTTTTCACGATATTTAAAATGTCTCCTTCTTGTTGTGTGTACTGTCGATGCACGATCTAGGCTATCCTCTTCCCTGAGGAAGAAAACTCCCGGAATAGATTGCTTTTACTCGCAAGTATGTACACATATGTCCACACACATGTACACGATGAGGGCATCTTATTTAATGAACCACTTTCTCCAGCGTATGGTCTAAAGCAAGAGTGGACAATTCTCGTTTGCAGTAGGGAAGGATGCAATGTCGACGAGTACATCCATCTATGATGGTGGTTCGTAGACTTTTTCGGTCTAACGCCCTCTCGGCCTAACAGGTACGACGCCATTACCCATAAACTCACTTGCATTATGTGAACAAGAAAATGAGAAAATCGATAGCGAAATACGTTAATTAATATAGGCAAATATGAGTCTAGAAGTGTGTTTGCAGTTTAGCGTGACAACTGAACATGCTGTACTCATATCAAGCTCCCAGCATCAAGCTGTGCCACCTAAAAAAATCATGTGCCCGTATTTTCGGAAGCTTGAAGCTTACCGCCTGTCCAAGTTTCCACCAAAATTTCCGCATATCCTCATATCACCCATTATGAGTGACTACATCTCATTTGGAAGACACTAATCCAAAGTTAATAGACGAAACTAGCACTGGAAAGTACAGAATGTTACTCTATGCGTGACTTGTTCACGCCTATTACCATGAATGGGAAAAATCTACCTTCGATTGCTAGTGTGCACTGGCTAGGGGCCAAGAGAGCCTGAAATGGTGATTATACGTATCACTTCAATGGAAAGACATTCAAATCGTGAGATCAAAAAATGAAATAAATTAGTGTGATGCTTGATATGCTGTTTGTCAGGTGAAAATCTCAACAAAAGGCAACAATCGGGATGAGAACAGCTGAAGAACGCCACTCAAATGGGCATCAGTTAGCTGGCACGTAAGTTGTCCTCCAGGTGTCACAGTTGTTGAGCTTTGGAGAGACGTCCCGCATCACATTGCAGATCGCCTGGAGATCACCTTCGATTGTCATAACACGTTCTGGGCCTCTGTTGTCAGGTATATTCAGTTTGACGTTATACTGTGATCGCATCTTCTTGATGTTCTCGCCACCCTTGCCAATCATAATGCCAGCAGCACGACATGGAATGAGGAACCGTAAGCCTAGTTTGACAGATCGGTGAGAGGACGTTGAAACTTCGAAGGTGGACTATCCGGACCATTCCCAGCGTTATCTCTTTTCATGGCAGCGGTTATACAACAAGAGTACCCTAATTATATTTCGGCGAATCAACACAGGACTTTCGTGCGGTGCCCATTATGCGGTGTCAATCGAAGCGTTTAATTCAAGTACGAACTTAATCTCCAAATCACACCGGATACTGCCAAGTGTCAATCGGATGATTCCACTCTTACTTTGTTCAGTTAGATTTACGACAACGTCCACCTCTATGGTGTTCACCAAGAAGTGACGAACAGTATTCGGCATTCGCAACAGCACACCAATTTTCTGTATACCCAAACGCATCTGCCTCAATGTCAAATCGATTTTCGAGCCGTACTGGGTTATTACGTCGTGGTATGACCTGAAACTTAGTTCGATTTAGATCCTATAGTATTATCCAATGAGTGTGTTGCGTACTGTTCGAGATCTCAGTAAGTAATATTCGGTTATAGTCAATCATATGACCATTCTGATAGAAGTGAATTCAATGACACCGAAAAAGCACATGATAAACAAGAGCAGGAGGTATACAACAGGAACGAAGTGTTCCTATAGTGTTGTCCCTTACGATCTATCAGCTAACCATCATGTTGACTGTTTTACAAAGATGATCAATTTTCATTCGCTCTCCACACTGCATTCAATGCCGTCATTAGGTGACATCCGTTATAAACCCTCGACAAATAGCCTGGCTTGTCCATGGTATACTAGTGCGGTTGATAGAAATCGGATTCTCCTCCTCGTAATAAGTAAAACGGAAAATCTCGGTCCCGAGAACTAAGCGACTATGTCGTCAATTTCTCCCAAGACAAACCAAAAGACGGTTGCACAAAACAACTTTGTTCTGCTTCAAAACCGTATGCGTCAAAGAGAAAATTATAGCGTACTTATATAGTGAACGGCGACCTGCAAACATTTTGGGACGGTTAACAGAATTTTAACATCACAAACCGCATAAGCCCACGGACTCACTGAACAAAGTGGTGTGAACTTAAGGTGCTTATGCGGCAATGACGTAGGATGCAACAGTAATATGCGTAATTGTCTTTGAAACCGATGATCGACTTGAGGAAACACGGCTTTCGGCTAGTTAACCAGACTAGGTACTCCCAACAATAATCCAACAATATAAACCGAGATACAGGCTGTTTGTTGCGAACAAACACCGCACAACCAATCAGAATATCAGAGGAGAACAGGAAAATCAGCAGTATCACTAGCTCAAGAGCGAACACGACGAACGCAAGACAAATAATGACGGAAAGTGAGTTTATTAGACTGACAAGAGTTTTCAGTGTTCACTATAAATATCCAGTGTTTTTACATCAAAACGATTGCCAGTAGGAGCCAAACTTTTGCACTGATTTTGCTGATGTAAAAACAGGTATTTAGGTCATGCATTAGGCGCCAACGTTACTCTTCAGACCGACATACATTGAAGGACCGTTATAGTGCTGGAAACTGAAGGTGAAATAGAAGGTTACGTATGGTAAGATAGAAAACGAGAATGAGTGGTAACTGAGATTTTTGACCATTTCGCACATCGGAAAAAATCACCAATAGGGAGACGAAACGGTGACAGGCAACCCGAATTCAGCTATGGAAAACTTTCTGATCGAGTTCCACGAACGGATATGCACGCCTATTGTACCAAGGCTACATTTTTTAAGAAGTACTAGGTTCACACACGGAAATGATTTGCCGACCAAACGATAATTGGCGAAAGTGGATAATATATGGAACGCGGCTGAAAGACAAGATTTAATGCAGGTTTGATTGGCAAACCGGTCAGATAATAAGGCAAAAACAATATAATATCACTGTTCGCTATCAACAGGTGAGTACCAAGTGATGTGAGCTACAAGAGTGAGAGAAATAAGCGATATCCTCAACAACCTAACTGTCGTCCATCACCAGCCTGTATCCATATGAGAAAGAACCCGTTATTCTTCATCTAAAGTTAATCAGGAAGGGACGGAGCTGAGTGTGCTGGGTGATCGTGTTTGTCATAGCGAAAAAATATTCTTGTACTCTAAGACCTTGTACGTGCTTAAAAACGTTACGCGTGCAAGTACATCAGAATGGCAGATGATACATCGGGCGTAGCCGAAGATGACACGACGTTAATAACACTGTTTGGGTTAATAAGAAAGCTCTCCGAACAGACCTCGGATATGAAAAACAAAAGCTATCTAACCATTGAACTGAATATACCTTTGGTTTAGTTACATACTGATCAAACCGAACAATCCGGACAAGAAAGTTATTGAAAACATTTGGAACGAGAAGACACACTGATAAAATGATAATGTCCAACAGGGCAAGAAACGTTCCAATAAGGATTTAGAAGACGGACTAGTGAAAAAGCAGACACAACGAATATCAGTTCGGTAGGCTCCATCTTTTGTTGTTGTGCGAAATAAACTCTGTTATTGGCATTTTATGGAGTCCTGTTCAACCAAACTGAATGTAAAAGGCACAGAACACAAAAACTGCACATACCGACAGTGATGAGTGCGAAGGGGCTTAATGCACAGGCACTTGGGACAGCGAATAATGGGTGGGTGAGCATCACCGTAGACTTCGTTCAAAAAGACGATTGCGTCGGTGGTCGCATTTCCAATCGGGATAGTCCCCTATTTCGGTTTTAAACGTGGAACAATGAAACATTGTCATACACAAGTGGCTACTTGATGTATAAAAGTAGTATATTTATTAACACATATTTGAACTGCGTATAGTCTAGTTGAACCAGCCGTACGGCTGCTATTAAGGACAACACTAACCCTACACGTAAAACAACTTTAAGCAACCAGCAACCTATAGGAACATTTCTAAGCAATAACGATAATCGGACCATATGTACTAATTAATAAATTTCATTGATAAAATATATTCCCAGTGACTGTGGTCATTAAAATAGTCGGTCCTACCGAAAACATCGGCGACAGTTGCACATAGATTCGTGCAACAGAGTTGCGTTTACATATAACGATTCAGTCTGGCCTAATGTGAGATCAATAGCGCGGTGGTCAACGCGGTTGTCTCATAAAACGTGGTGTGAGTTCTGATCCCGATCGTGGCAAGGATATGCACTACGGACGAGCTCTAGTGAGAGCGAAACTCGAGTTTAGTGCTTGTTTTCGAGAGACGTCGACTGGAAAGTCTATTGGAATGCGACAGGTGCGATTAATGGTAGGTGATGTTAAATTAATACGAGAACCAAAATCCATTATTACTCATCAGAATCACGTATCTCTCACGGGACCTTTAAGGAGAGATACAGCTCATGAGAACATTATACTACCAGCCATGACCATGAAGCGATATCCCTGAGCGGCTACCATTTATTCACCAATAATTCTTTATGTAAGTTCGATGAGATAACGTGACAACAGATCAATTAGCAGATTAAACAACGTGGAGACAAGACTGACATATTCGTATTTATTATATGCACCTCTACATCTTTAGAAGCGAGGATAGCTGTTGATAAACGTCAAACATGAGATATTTTTTCGATCTTGAGCGACAACCTACTAAGTTTTCACGCCACGAGATGATAATCATTACCGTGATGTGGTTACGTTATCATTTCAATTATCAAGGAGGCTGATGTGAAAAGGAGGAACAGCAATTCATATTTGGAAATCGCACCTGTGTCACCCGGTGAGCTGAAAAAGCAATCGATCCGAATCCTGGAGGGAATCATACGGATTAGTCTTAGGTCGAGTAGTAAAAACTTGTTGACCGACTTGTTTCTCATTGCCTGCCCATCCTGTACGCAAAAGCTCCAGAGGGTTGACAATGGATCAGCTAACTTGTATAAGACTGAACATGAAATTCACACTCAAAGCAAAATCCAGGCTCCTTTGAGCCTGATATGAAGAATGATCTAATCAGCCGAACATTGAGACCGGTAACATATACGTGTGAGCCAACAGATGTCTGAAAACCACAGCCTATGATGATGCTGTCTAATTCAAGCACTGGGATCCGGCAGTCTAGTAAACGTAGTTATTCAAGGAAAGGGGTTTCGTTACATTTACTTTCATCAAAGAACCACTTGGTCTACAAATGGCAAACCCATATAGTAGTGAATTCGAATCGACCTAGAACTGCACTTATTCTCCTGCGAAGGTAATTGTCATTCGACCGATAAAATGGAAAACGATGGCATCCTGATGAAGAACAAAGACGCCGGGTGATGTGGATACACGTGGGAATTGTTCTGTTTGAAAAAGCCCGTCCAATTCACATGCGAAGTAAATTAACCCCCAGCAACATGTAATAACACAAAGCGCGAGCAATTGTGACCGCGCGGTTTGATGTAAAAAGTCAGTCATGTTTAATGTGAGCTCATTGACACAGTGAACATGTTCACAGCGAAAACACGACGGTGAGGTTAAACAACCATCCCAGATAAGGGCATGTGTTATTGATGGACGGTAATAGTATTGAAAGTGGAGTCGAACAGATCCCTCCGAAATGAGTTCACAGACAGTCTAATCGACGTACGAGGCTTTGAAAGTATAAATAAGCAACCTGATGGAATCATGCCCGGTCAGAAACCAAAACAATTGAACGTTCGGCTTATCAGCATGTTCATAGGTGAAATAAAAAGCTTAGGAATGGACCAGACCTAATCGCAATTAACTACACAACTGGGTGAAACGTGTGAGAAGCATGAAGACGAATCAGAAATGGCTGTGCGACGTAAATTACTTACTGGATCCGTAGAAAAGGCCTTCATATGTGAAATCACAGCCAGAGAAGCGAACAGATGGTACAAAAATCCGGCGCACCAAGAAAAAATTGTCGACGGGAACCGGGGAAGAATTACACAGGATATCACGAACTCGGCGTAGAGAATGAGACACCAAGTGAACGCTATGCATATAATCCCACACGCATCCCGAACAAACCAGATAACCCCGAAGGGTTTGCGGTAAGTACGTAGTTGCTGTGGGGAAAGGAACCTCCGCTGTGGTGGTCTCCGCAGTCCTAATGGTCGTCTACAGGTGGCAAGAAAATCACACCAGTCTCCTGGTGGACGGGCCATGGAACGCAAGCGGGCGGCAGCGTCATTATCCCAACCACTCAGATCAAGCTCACGAGTACGTCGATGCGGTGTGACGGAGTCAGATTCAATCTGAATCCGGACCGAATGGCTCATATCAGGTTCAGGAAAACTGGGCTGACGCGGATAGTCCACCTCGGGAAACAGACGTGAACTTTCGAGCACACTTGGCGTATAGGTAGTAATTGAGGTAGCCTCCCAACTCATGACGGTACGGACGGCCAAACAACAAACTCGACTTAACTCAGCAGCTGAAAAGCGATGTAAAAAGTAGTATGCTGATAGTAATGGTTTCGGAATAACTCAAAAGATTCTGCTAGGTCACACCAATTACTCAGTCATAAATATGGGGAATACGTTGTCGTTTCACCCAGCACATAGCAATGTAAACAAATAGGGAAATGCATAGCAGCGACGGCTACAAGTTACACGGAGGTGAACCAGAAAGGATACTTCAATTTGAGAACACCGCGGTGCCACCAACTAACGGATGAAGGCATTATGGTTGTAACATCCTAATAGCTATCATTGTTCCACACGGGCTAGATAAGCTATTAACACCGTGACTTAACACGCGGATACCTATGATAATTTAATAATGATCTAACTGGTCGGATCATGTGTAACTGAAACGGTAGATTCAAATAGGCTGAGCAAACGTCAGAGTCAGGGATAAGAGAACAATCTTCGTGTGAAAGTCAACTACACTTTACCGGAAAGCCACATGAAGCGAGCAGTACTTACAATGCTCTTCGTTTGTGCCCGTTGCTTACAAACATGGTTTAGTGCGAGCGCTTGTTCGTATTGCAAGGGACGCCTACAGTCTGAAGAGGAGCTCTTGGGGAATGTTGTCTGCGAATGGGCATTCGGCCAAATTTTGTTGAAATACATTGTAAAGAGTGAATGGCCAATTCCTAACCATAACCCGTGACTGATCGCACTTAGCCCGTAACGCAATTGCGTTTGTAATTTTTCACCCGCGAGACTAGTCTCCATTGCCCTGATCGTTCTTCCTCGGAAAACTCTGCCTCTCGTTTTATCTCCGAGTTCACCTGCAGTTGCGATGATGTAAACACTGGTAAAACGGAACAAAGCTTGCGACAGAGAAAGGCGGAGTAAATCCCCAAGTGATTCGTACACACGTGGGTTAGCAAGCCAACATCCAAGCAGGAATCGGGCGTTTTCGATCGTGAAGCACTTAATCACAACCGGTCATGTGATTAACCCCATCACTTCGTTTACGGTTCTGTACAATCACAACCGAGGCATTGTTAACCAGGCGCCACGCACCAGCTCTGCTGGCTGACGGTACTAGCGCAGTCAATCTCGTTGTCCTAGCACTGAAACCGTTTGTCCCACGCCTGACTGCACCAATATGACGTTCGTCCGTCTCACTGTTTTCTCGCCATACCCTAAGCCTATGTAATTGAATGTTTTATGTAATCAAGTGGTGAGAATAGACGAAATTCTTGCATCTCGTAATGAACGTCTTCTTGCCGTCTTGATACACAGAACCATTCGGCAACTAAAGCATCAAGCACAGTAAGCGATTACACGACCGATGCACATGGTACAGCAGAGGCTAACAATCGAGTTTCAGGCGGAAAATTGCCATTCAAAAAAGTTCCACCAAACACTACGGAACACCTGAACAGCCAGATGCCGAATGCCAAACGAATCTTCCTCATTAGCTGGTGACTGTAGTGGGTGAAACCATCTCTTAAATCGAGACATTCAACCCCCAGGTAGTGCTCGGGAAATACAGTCATCTAACAACACAGGATCCATGCTAACAGTTGTATTAAGACATGTGTCCTACATGTTCTCCTAAGCCACTCCACGTGACCATTACGGCAGGCGATGGCTCGAATCGCAGCGCCACCTAGTCGGGCTTGTGAGCGCTAGCGGAATAATTCTCAAACACGTACTCTTATATACATATATTTCAAGGTTGTACAAAATTATCCGAAAATTGGTACCAGTGAGCTCGGCAGCATTCTGCATGAATGGGCTAGCTCGAACAATAAATACTTTTAATTTAGTTCGTGCTCACTGATTAAATAAAAGTAACGTAAAATCCGGTTGACGAAAACTGATCGATTTAGGCAGACAATCTGTGTGGTCCTTTAGATGTGGTTCGCAAACATTAGATTTACCCTACTTAGTGTATTTGTCCGAATGTATAGAAGTGAAGTCTAGAGCAAGGTGTAGCGAATATGACTCGAACAGAAAAGAATACAGTTGGGTCTCACCTAAAATCATAAATCTGCCACAAGATGGACGTTAATGGTCAACTAACATGGATAGGACTGCAAGTCCACGGTAGAATGCGAAAAGCAGTGGGTCGCCCCACTTATAAAGTGGCTTTGAACACAAACTGTGATGTAAGAGAGATTGGGGGTTCCGAATTTCGTTCGCCTAGTGGACAACAAACCACTGTTTGAAACCATGTGATACGTTGGGTCACACAAGCTGTTATGACCAACAACACAACACAAGCTCAAGAGGGAACGCAACGAAATAACGATACAAGACAGATGAACTGCAATGACGCGAACTCAACCAATACAGCAGAGAAACAACATGACGTCTGGGGGAGCTTCACGCTGATCCTCAAACTAGGGACAAGATAAGTGTACGAGGTCTCAACATTTATGGGCAAACTATGACCTTGACTTGAGCCATAGGAATAGGTTCAGTAAATAGTTCATCAATCGGTAATGAGCTGAAGGCGGTAAAAACAACTGTTCGCGATGATGGCACGAAAAACCAAAATTATGAAATGTCTTTCAAAAATATTTTGGAAAAAGATCGTTTCTGCAGGGAACAGGACCTCCCCAACCTTAGCTGAATTAGCCCGAATGGGAAGCCTAAACGTGAAAAAAACAGCTCGATCCAAGGTTAGAGGCCTTTTGCAAATGGCCATATAGGGTTGAATGAGTAGTTACGCAATGTGTTACATAGATGCAACGCAAAGGCGTTTCCGAAATGTGCAAGCTGATAGGCAGACATTGAACACAGCGTTACAATGTAATAGTGGGTGCAAACGACAACCAGATGAGCGACATGCTGTGGCATGAGATGCCACAAAGCAACAGTGGTTGCAATTTCGATACCGAACGCCCGTTGATAACAAAGAACACGTTGAAAACTGAGGGAAACATTACAAGTAATAGATAGAAAACGAGTCGTCTATTCATCAAACCATTTGTTAGTGGGATCAGAGAGAAAATGATTTAGTGGGTCAATAGTAAGAGAATAATGTCGAGAAAATAGAGGAAATGATTATTTGCGCAAGCCTATCCGGATAAAATTGTCACAACGATCGGAGCCAAAGCACGTCTGCACATGAACGTGAACGCAAGCAGTTCACACTGCAAAAGCTGCGGTCTCACCCACATACACAGTAACCTGTGTAACTGTCACAAAGAGACTAGATCTTGAAGCGATATAAAGACTAACGTATCTCGATGACCTACTGGACTAAACCGAACGGTGATGATCACACCGGCAGTCGCCAATGCCAGGCGAGCCAATAGGTAGAGGTCTGGCTAACCAGTCTTTTAATTCTCTAGGTTGGAGTGCGAGGTAGAATGGTATCTGTTTCCGCAAAAAGCACCAGTTTTGGCACACTGTAACCCACCCCAGTGAATTACTGTACTTTTGAACTGAAGGCCTTGGTTGTGAACCATAATCGTTCTCCTGTCTAGCTCTGGGCGTCCTGGCAGTATTTCAGTCCACACACAAACCTGGATACTCACAACATCAGTGATTCCATACTGTATCGGCCGTCTTGCAGCACAAACCGGGTCGCCCTATCTAATGCATACAGCAGGGTGAATAGGTGAAAACATACTACTGTTGATTTCTCACTCACTATCCTATCAAACTTAGCTCTCAAACTCTGCCCGACACCCAGTCCTATTAATTACTCTGCAGGTCTCACAACAGATATGGCTAATCACAGTAACACTGTGTCGATAAGATCCATCTCCTACAACTCAGCCTCAGGCCTTCCTCCTCTCTTGCTTAGAACTAGAGTATGAGTTAATATGGATGCCTTCAAATTTCGCACTCTAAAACAGATGAGTTAACAGGCCGCCTTCGTTCGAACGTTAGCCCCGTTAAATGTCGATGTCTGCTGCATTTCAGGGGCTAGAATCCGGAGCATTAGAGATTGGAGATTGGCAAATGTAGCACGTGCTTTCGTTATCCTCGTGGACAACTCGTCAGCAATACTACAGGTTGACGAGATGACAGTATCCAGGTAGGTGAAGCAATTCACAAACTCCAGCGGTCCACCAGCAATAACAAAGACGGGATGAGTAACAACCAAATCTTTTAACAACACTTTGTACATTGAAGGTTCAAAGCGCATACCACATAGACCAGCCATATCATTTACTTAATTAATCGATTCAGCAATGTCTACATGTTCTCGGCAGACTAAGTGGAGCAATGTCGTTAACATCGGTCAACCTATCGTCTGCCAGAAGCTCCACATCAAGATCCTCGGAAACTCCGAGTACGTCTTCCAGAATATCATCCAGCACAACTTTATCTGCCAAATATTTTCTCCTTATTGTATAAAACAATCTTGTCAACTAGTACACTCATTGGCGAACGTGTCAGTGAGTTTTCACAACATGTATTCTACAGATGTCTACTCTACTTCGTGATCATAGAAGTGCGAATTTTTCTTGACTGGTTGCTTCCACTTTTTCCATCTGACATGGTTGACCCCAGTGGGATCGAAGACCTAGTACGTATAACTCCTCAGATGAAGACAGCACACAAACCTGGCCGCCACGCCAGGGTAGCAGAAAAATTCAGAACCAGACACGAATATAAATTTTCAGCTTTGAGTTGTGCCTATGAGCATTATGGCTCGGGATGCTGTCGAACCCGATGGCAGTAACGGATGGATTGCTAAAACGTATGCGGAAGAAATATAAGAAAGGTGAAAACTTAAAATCGAACAGTTTATGAATGCAGGTACACAACAGAAAGCGTTTTCAACTAATGATATGAGTAATCACCATGTCCATAGCTCTGGTGGGTGGTTCCCCCGCTCTTCTTTAGCAAGGCGACCGAGGTTCTTATAAACGGTGACCATGCTATCGCTTCGTTGTTTTTGGCCTCTTTCAAATATTAGCGAACTCACTGTGCAGTACGCAGTGTTACAAAATCCCCAATGGTTCACGGTCCAATTTAAGCGGACCATACACTTTCATTATCTCGACTATCGGTCGAGAATCCTCAATACAAACCGACAGGCTGCCATGTTGCTTCCATGGTCAGCCCACTTTACGCAGGCCAAATGGTAGACAATGATTAACGAAAAACAATAGTCTGTATGCACCTTTTGTGTAGGCAATCCAGACCACCAATCTGTGGAGCAAGATCAAGTGCGCATACACACTGTACATCTCCTCCGCAATCGATAACCAGACAACTGTGCGGCGCTAAAATTGATGAAGATTTGCGAGTGCGTCATAGACAACTTGTTGATAAGATTTTGCTTAAACAGTTCACTATTAACCGCATTTCACTTATGGAAGAATCAAGCGAAACAGCCTCGGCCATATACTCAATGCCGATAAGCCTCATTCCGAGATTCTTAGTAGCGCTACGTTCCTAATCATACGACCCATCTATCAGAGGGGTGGAAGGAACGGGGTAGCTGGAAGACTTCCGGAAAACACCACCTAAAGAACGTTTGAAGAAACTGTTAATAAAAACAGACTCCATACTTAAAATGTGCATAAGAAAGCTTGAACAAATAAATGTACGTTGCCGAAATTGCACTAAAAAGAGCCCCAGAGAGAATGAAGAACCATCAAGTCAAGCGTAGACTGTACGTCCAAAGATACCAGGGCTGTCGACTGGGAAGAATCTCCACTCGGCCAGAATACAGCAATAATGAGAAGACACAGTAAGCGAGCGTAACAATCTGATGTAACGCGCCCTTTTCTCTGTCAAATGTCTTATCCCGGCCTGAATGTTATACCCGGATCCCTGCTGTGCGGCTTCACCCAGTCTACTAACGCGGAGTCAGGAAGAACACGACTGCGGGGAAACACACTATAATGCCTACTTCAAGTTCGACAAGTGAGTGAAATGCATGTAAATATATAGCAGGAACTGTTTGCTAGATATTTACAAGTTGTACCAATGCCCGATTGTTTGGACTAGTTAACGATTAAGTGGCCAAATAGGGTCAATTCCGCAGCCGTTGCACTCCGATTGGTCCATCGGGCTAGCACGATACCCACACGCACCTTCACGCCTCGTCCTGGTTGGTTCAACTGGGAAAAGTTGCACGCCAGTGTTTTGTTGATGAGATATTTCGTCAGCCATCACCGATGGCCTGATCAGGTTATTTTGATGTCATCTCAGAACATAATCATAGACCCTTTAAATTAGACGGCAAAAAACTAAGAGGTTTCAATCCATTAGAAAAAGGGAGGAGAACTTTTTATACCCTTTGAGGAGTCTGTGTTTAATCATTGATTGAATATGATGACTCAGTGACATTTGCTGGCCTTAAAAAAAGAAAACAAATACATTGCAACCTGTCTAGTAAGTTGTTACGAAAGTGGCGATATGCCTTTGAAATATCCCGTACGAGTTTGAGGTGGAACACATTGATCTTCACTCACTCGAAAAGATCTAATGTTCACTTTTTCTCCTATGATGGCGTCGCAGAGAAATCCTCCACTTTTGCGGACCAGAACGGTCTGCGAAGTCACAATAAAAACTGCCTTTTGTTAGACAATTTTTTCTTTCCCCACAGAGTAACAGCCCACTGGGATGTGCAGCAGCCAGTCAGTGTCTCTTTAGGTAAAAATCCAAGGCATTTCTAGACTCAAACTTGCTTAGCCGAAGCGATCAGTGAAACAGACAAACTTTGCCAATCCCCTCACGAATTTCATCATTCCTATGTGAACACAACGGTTTTACACTAGTTTCCCATTATTGTTAAGAAAAAAATGACACGTCCGCTTCCCTATTTATCGTACCGTCTGCTTGTCTCTTTTTTTAGCTACGACTTCTACTTTGTGGATCTTTATCTTGATTCAAATTAGCCACATGTTTAATTGTGATCAGAAGTTCAAAATAGTTCTCCAAAAAAAATCACAAGATCTCTGTCTTCTTGCTGTTCTATTCGAGTTATTATATGTCATCGTCGTCGCCTTATTTCAATAGCCGGTCACCGCTGGAAAAAAACCGCATTATTCTGCGCTTTTGCCAAATGGACGTCATGTGGGAAAGCAATGATTTTGAATCAATGTCCGGAAAAAATTTGCGACACATTCAGTATATTATTTAAAAATAAGGGCTAAAGTGGGTGGTAAAAATCATCAACAGTTTACGAGTCTTTGAAAACGCCCGCATAACAACGTAATACATTCAATGAACGACGTGATTTGGTAGTTTGTAGGGTAAATCTATCGAGTGCATGTAAAAACTAGAATAGGTGGGTTGTATAGATTTGCTAAGCAAGCGAAAAGCGTTATTGTTAGAAGGAATCATAGACAGAACCTAAAATACGGGGCGATATGAAAGATCACATAGGCTTCACTCACTCAAAAACACGTAATTTAGCCCACTTAGGACATCAACTGAAAGCTACGGATGACACAAAATGTTCGGCTTCGTAAAAGATGTGACGTTCCAACCCAAATTCGTAGACATCAAGTAAATATCCGGAGTGGTTATTTATGTTGATACGTTCATGACTAAAATTCAACAAAATATTCTTCAAATCTTGAGTAACTTAAAGGTGGACATAAACTCATGATGATGATACAGTCCCGACCGAACGAAATGCAGAACAAATCAAAGAAGCAAACGGGGTATTTAGTCCTGTAAGCAGTCTGCAGGTAAATTACGAAGAGGAAAAAGAATATATCTTACCTTCTTTGAATACCTTGGTTAGATACCGTTCACATAGACCAAAGGAATGTTCGATGTAAGACAAGGATTGATTAGAACTTTAAGTTTTGTCTCTGTAACAAGTAAAAGATCACTGTCATCAATAATAAGCACCGACGATAGGTAGGACAAACATTATTGCAAAAATATGTCCACTCTTACAATTTTCTGGAACTTTCAATTGGGGAATGGTGGAAATTAGCGTCTACAAAAATAACTGGTAGGAAAGCGGGCCATATGGAACATCCTTTCAAAGACAAGATCCCATCGAACTCTAGCGGAAAGATGCTCAGCATCAAATTGGAACGTACTTCCATTGCAATAAAACCAGTTGTGTTCCAATGAGTCATTAAGTTTCCCCTATCCCCGGCTAAAAATGAGCGCATGTGTTCTCTACTGGTCATTGCACATTTCAATTTTTTTAGTTGAGGTAACGATTACACGGTTAAACAGGATAACTCGCAATGTTCCGACCGCATGTGCAAAAAGTGGTTTGCAAGTGCATCGGTGAAATATTCGTCTAGTCCCATTGGATAAACCAGCGCGTCGTTGCTACGGTGCCTCGGCAACCATCGTTTGCGTGACCCTTGAAGAATATTGATCATTCAATCAGTCAAAATTTCTCAATTAACTCTGCGCATGTTTATCCGATCTAGCACGATTCCACCGATCATAGCAAGTCGACCAAAAAAAGTCAAATGTGGCTATTAACTGAAATGTAGCAAGTGTGTGTGTGTGGGTGATGAAGTGCAATTTCTTCACCAGCGACTGAAGGAAAGCGCGTGCAGATACTTTAGGGTGAGCGATGCAATGTTGGCACAAACATTCCACAATACACAGTGAGGTAAAAGGTGGACGGGGACAGTTGGCACCAATCAGCTGGCTGGCTCGGACCTGACATGAACAAAGCAGAGTTTTCATACGCGTGTACACTGGCTAAATGTTCGTACATCCACGGTGGATGAAGCTGTTTGTCACTGTTCAGTTCTCGGTACTGGCGGACTATGTGAACTTTGCTGAATACCCCTCAATCAGATGACCACCAGGTCACTTAACTTATCACAATTCTATCGGGCTTGGCATGTTGATGGTGCAACCTGAGTGCGAAAGCCACACTAACGAGCCAAAGCAGGTTGGAAGGAGTATTAAGGGCGTGGAAATTCGGTGGCAACATGGACATTCTCACAATACGAAATGATCATGATTCAGACTGTGCATAAATTCACTTATGGCGAAAGAAGGCATAGTCAGAGACGTTAGCATTTCGTTTACTTCTATCAGTAATGAACGTAGGACAGGAGGTTTTATTACATGTGTATACCATCAACAGGAACGAACAGCCTTCGAGCTTTACACAGACAGACGGTTATTAACAGTTCCAGAGCTGGCAAACTGCCCGAGTCAACTGGTTATGAACACATAAGGTCGGACGACGATCAATGATTAACAGTGCCTCAGAAGACGTAATCAATCTTGGTTTTCTATTGCGCGAAAACACGTCAAACGATTTGACCGGGTCAACAACTTGACCTGTTTCTACCATGGACTTTGTAATGGATAAGGCCGGGTTTTTTCACACACTCTGTTGTCGTTGTCTTCCGCGTTACCGCGCGTACCATCCACTTCGGTGTAAGCTCAGCCATTTTTTGTTGTAGGCATCGATCTGTTCTGCCGATACTGATGCCATCGCAATTGAAAGTGAACTGGGGAATTATCTGAGACACAGGGTATTTCGGTAAGATATGCTTGTGAGCACGTTGAGAAACACTCCGAGCTGAAAGCAATAGACACAATTCAGCCGCAGACGATGAGCGACCTGAGGTAGACTGTAAATTATGATTAAATTACGTTAAAGTAACTTTTGAAGGACAGAACCAGCAATACCTGCACCTTTGCAGATGCGTACATATTAGTCTTGGTCGACCTATTGTTACGAACACAGACAAACTTCTCCGAATATCCATCTTCAACTAGAACGTGCCTTAATAGTTCTTCCTCTTCTTGTGCGCAGTCGCCAATGCAAATGTGCCGGGTTCTGTGGAGCAGTGTTCGTACGAAGCCTTGCACGTACGCAAACGACGAAGTAGGCAAGTGTTAAACGGTCCAAGAGGTTTTGCAGTGTACTGAAGCGTCGTACTGTCTGGCGAGTAAAACGTCAAGGGAAAAGCGTCGTGCGGCTCACCCTCGTGAAAAGTAGAAAGATTTTGATGGGCGGAATTTAAAAGTTTACGAAGTGTAAGAAAATGCATAGTTGTGGAAAAAGTTAAAACACCTGCCGATAAAATATTGCGTCATCAACAGCGTCGAAAAGCTGCATTTCAGTCACGCCTAAAAACGAACCAGACAGCGTTGGGCCACGCCATTAATATATCTGTACGACAGTCTTTCGAAATCAAAACAGGTATATTATATGCACGGAAGTATGAGATTTTTGACAACCAAGAGGAATATACAGAGATAAAGTATGACTGGGAATAAAAATGAAAAAATCAACTGTTTCTCTAAATGGGCCACAAGTAGACAGAGATGACCCACAGAAAATACCCTGAAAAAACTCAACGCATTCGCCAATTTTTACGACGGATAAAAACAATGGGGAGGGAACATGTGACGGATGGGGTTGAACATGACTAGCCTCAGGAGCGTTCAAACAAGAAGAGGCCACGCTCAGTGCTGTATATCGCACTATTGACCGTGTAGGAACGCTTGAGTAGTGACGTAAGAACCGACGAACATACACACATTGGTATGTCCCTGAGTTGTTAAACAGATCAGCTAATTATATATTCAATCACGCGACTAGAGCTGAGAAAGCGAACGAGTCTTGATGGAATGCCTATCGGAAGAAAGCACATTAGTGATGAACGCTTAGAGATTGATGAGATAGAATGACTGGTCCACGGTAATGGAATTACCAATGACGAGCTACAATGCAAACGGAAAAGCGACGTAAAGGTGCAGTAGATAAATAACTGTTTGTTTCATGGCTGTCCACTTAACACATGCTCATGGTTGCCGGACTGTTATCGTGCGCGTACGAAGAAGGAGGTTGGAAAAGTTGCCGTCGAACAAAGGGCACTCTGACAGTCCAACAGTTGACCGCGATCACTGGTGTCTTATTTTATTCTGCACATTCGAGAAACTCGTTGCACTCCTCGGAAGTTTGGTACGGATTTGGATACATCTACTTTCCCCAGCGATGATCGGAGTCAGACGGCAATGTCTTACTCGCTGCATTCAAGGCCGAGTAGCCCTTTACCGCCAAGTACGTCACAATTCTCAGTCACCAGCTTCGCTTAGGGCCTCACGAGAAAACCCTGTGTCTTGTCTCCTTACAGGTCAGACTTTTGGGTCAGATGGTGCATGTGAGATTCACAAACCATTCCGAAACATGTCCGTGAAAGCAGAACACCGTCTGTTGGAACACGGAGTGTGCGTACGTTGTTAGACTGATGCATCATCGAACGGCCGGAATTCGGCACCGCACTGCTTATGATCGAACTGAGCCGATACGACATCGAGGTCACAGTCTTGACTGAGACAAGCCTTGTAGACTAAGGTAGGTTCCGAAGAGCACGTGCTATTCTACACATGCTACTGGATCGGTTATTCAGTAGGATGTGTTGTGGAACACTGTGTCAATCTCGCAATTGCTGTTCGTATCGATCTGTTTGGGACATGCGAACCACATGGCATCTGTCTTCGAGTAATGTCCATGTGTCTGTGATCCGGTCGAGACAACTTTGGTAACTTCCTCGCTGTTCACCGTTCAACTACGTCTCTCATCGATGATACAAAAGACCGTTTCAATGATCAGCTCTATGCCACGATTCGCTCGACACCGACCAACCTGCCATCATTAACAAGATGACGGTGGGTGCACTTCCACATCTGGTTACCAAAGTGACATATTCTCTCGTCCAGCATCCGGCACTGAGTCCGAGGGCCAGTGGACAGTATCAAAACGGGGGAACTGCAGATGAAAATGGGTTGCCAGGGGAAGTTTTGAATCATGGCACCCCAGCTTTGGAACGTGCCCTGCTTCAGGCAGCTCGTTCCGTCTAGGAACAGACATGATACTGTGGTCGTAGCTCTATCTGAAAATGAAGGGAGTAAACGTAAAGCGGCTCACAAGCGAGAGTGGTTGAGCGTTCAGATTCGATGATTCGGTCGTGCCTAATGTGAGGTCAATGGCGCAGTGGTCAACACGGTTGCCTCATGATTGGAATGGCCGGAGTTCAAATCCGGTCGTGGCAAGGATATGCACTACTGATGCGCTCTAATGAGAGCGAAACTTGAGACTAGTGCTTCTTATTAAAAGAAGCTGTTTGGAAAGTCTATCTGAATGCGAACGCTGCGATCAAATGAGTGATGGTCAACTTGAAAATAATGCGTCTAGTTATTCGTCCGTTGAACTGTGCCAGGAATGTTCTAGGAAGAATCTTGTTCAGTCGGCTTGATGCTGGAATCCTGGAGACGGATGCTCCTGTGGAGCAGCGTGGATTCTGGGTCAGCCGCAGTATTGACGAAGTGTTTGTTGGTCGCCGGTTCTGGGACAAGTACCGTGAACGCAATCACCCATTGTGTATTTTTTGGGTTAATTCGACAAGGCGTCAGATTTCTTTGGTCGCGAGGTATTGTGGGAGGTGCCTGGTAAATTCGCTAATTTAATCAGAATGTTACGTGCAGATATGAAGGCGATGGTGCGTTCGCGTGAACTCAACTCTGACGAATTCGCCACTATCATTTTTGTGAAGCAGGTTTGTTCCATTTCCGTAACCTTGTTTAGCCTATATTTGACCGCGGATGATTGCGTTCGGCAAGAAAATCACTCGGCTGGTTGAGCGGGTAGTGTCCAACGTATCGGTGCTGCAAATCTGCGTCGTTGATCAACCGATCGGCTGTATTTTTGCCGATAACTGGGCTATTTTCGCAAACTGAGGAAAAACACTAACAGATGACTACATCGGAATGATGGTAGCGAAGTTTGGTTTGGGTGTCAACGTAGGTGATGGATTTTCTTTTTCCAAGCTCTTTCCCGATACGCCGGTATACCTACATCTGGAATCCTCATCAATGTAGACATTGTGGACAGTTGCACAGGCTTGTGTTACTTGGGTAGCAATCCGTCGACAGACCATTCCACGGATTGCGAGCTCACATGGACAATGCTAGTGTCACTTTTGTACTTCTTAAAAGAAGTGTGTGGACGAACGCTAGCCTGAAGGTTAGAACGAAACTGGCTGTCAACCGCACAATGGTGTTGTCTATGTTGCCGTACGGTAGTGAAACCGGAGCACTGTATCAGCGGCTGGTGCGATGTTTGAACGGCTTCCGTCTGTAACGTTCAAATTGCAGTTTGCGTACTCCGTGGTCGGATGTGTTCGCGAACACTGAGGTACTTCAGCGAGCAGTCGAAGGTGTGATTGAACCCACGTTGATGCTCAACCATCCCCATGGAATGGAACACATCCGGCGATTGACTAGTGGACGGATTCCGAAGAAGCTGTTGCACGGACAATTAAAAAACGGTCATGAGAAATATCGGAGGGTGGACGCTGTGATATAAAGATGCTGTCTGAGGGAAGCTTCCATGTTGTGATGTCCATTTCAGAACATGAAACAGCGCAGTCTACAGTCGGATCGCCTCGAGGAGCGTGAACTGTACAAGGATCCGAAATTCGATGAGCGGCAACTACGAGACAGTAAATTCGAATATAAGGATCGTACAGTGACCAAGGCCGCCATGAACCGTAGTGACGTGATCATCCTCATCATCATCATAGACAGCAATACATCAGTGGCTCACACTAATGCTTAACTGCCACACAACCATGAAGAAAAAGCAAACCCTATATGGGAAGAGAGAAAAGAAAAAAAGAAAGGGAAGGGACCTAACTACTGAAAATGACTACGTCCATATTCAAACATTCAACATCAAGGTGCCTACACCCTGCAAACAAACAACCGAGCTGCAAGTGAGAGTAAGGCGTCATCAGCGAGACAGCTTCCTTACGGCTTTCACTGCCCCGCGTCATTAAATGCACTCACTTCACAGATAACTCGGCCAAACAACGACAACATTCACGCCACTGAGCTCGATTAGCCGCCATCTCACCTAG
>QNGE01001933.1:0-65967 GCA_008508345.1 Paragonimus westermani | reverse complement strand
GGCTTTTGAGAGATATCTGATGTTTTTCGACCGTATTGGATAATACGCCGGCGGTCACGGTCAACCGTTGGGCGATCGGAGTGCTCTTTGTTTAAGGGTACCTTTTCTAACCCCCTTCTTCCTGATACGGAAGACAGCAGTGCCGCAACTATAAAAATAGCTCTGCTGTATGCCCATAGGATCGTGCCTCACTGCCTAAACACTCTTACGCGGTCAGTAGTGCGACATACAATCCTATGAGTGTAACTGCTTTTCGTCTGACTGCTCCCCTTTGGCCTGCCTGACAAGGTTGCACCTGGAAGGACCGGAGTCCTAGTCAGCATAGCCCGCCAGATCAAAACAGTACACAAGCCCGACCACCACGTCAAGGTAGCAGTATAGGTCGAGCTCGACGACAGCAGCCACGTTCGATATGGAAGACACTGAGAATTTTAAAATATGTCGGTCACATCGATGCAAGGCATCAGTTAACATGCATTTGACTTGTTTTAGAGGGTCACCGTTCTGAGTTTCCCCATATTGTGAAACGAGCACTACGCACACTATCCTCTTTGACAGCCGCAGCAACTGCCTTTGCTGCCTGTTCAGACAGTTTTATTGCCACGCTAGCCTTTGCCACAGGAGGGTTTGAAGCGCAAAGCTCCAAAGTGACCAAGGTATCTAGTGTTGAGAAAGGCGTAGAATTTTTGCACATGATCCTAAATTTTCCGTAATGGAAAACATAGGGCGGTGTATGTGTGTCCAAATGGACCATGTGCACCAANTTTTTGCACATGATCCTAAATTTTCCGTAATGGAAAACATAGGGCGGTGTATGTGTGTCCAAATGGACCATGTGCACCAACCAGGAAAACCGAAATCTGTGTGGCGCACAAGATCTCAAAACCCTATAGGAAAACCCGAACGAATGTTGCCACCTGCGCGCTGAAATCTCTGCACCAAAATGCACCATGTACACCAATCAGAAACGCTGCAAGCATAAGGAGGTAGACACTGGTGACTGACAGGTGCAAGCGAAACCACCCAATTACGTGCGAGAGAAATACGAAACCAGTAAGGCGAAATTAATCAGGGAAATGAAGAAATTGGGAAGGAGGCAAATATAGGTGCAACTATTGCTAATCGACTAGTGAATGGAATAGGAACGAATTGGAACATAGACTGAACAGGTGAACTTGGTTCGATTGCGTCTATGCGGTTTCTGGTTGCAAATGGTGCAAACATTGCTAATCTTCATACACATGCAGGGAATGCCTGCATGGTAGAAGGTACTCCACGTCGAAGGGGCAATCACAAGCCCACGTTGTATGACTAACGTTATACGTTCGATTGCCGTCCATCACGCGATTACTCGCAAGAGAGGCGTTGAAAGTCAGGTGACTTCCGTCGGCAACGTTCTCCGAAATCAGCTGTACCGCCTTAGGGACCAAACGACAACTCAACCCCACGTAATCAGCACGATTATTGATGTGAGGGTATGAGCGGCAGGCATACACTAGCTGCGCCTGGAGGTCGTTGATTATATGGTCGAAAACGGCTGTGGTGCGCTCTATTACCTGCCAGATTCTTATCTGGGCCTTCAAGATGTGCCGTTTAATGGAATGATGAGTCGCCTCTACAAAGTTGTTGTCTCGCCGGCCGAATGTAGGGATTTCTGGACTGCGGCTGTTGGTCCATTTATCAGATCTCCTTATCAGCCTGGCCAAGAGGTACTGATTGTAGAACGTCGGGTCAGTGGCCTGCATAACAGCTAATGCTGCAGCGTACCTCCAGCGGTTACGCGTCAGCATTGCAACCAGGAACCACCTCTTCCCAGTGCCGTTGGACGTTTTGTCGCGCACATTCCGCAATATGTGCACTCGGCACAGTAGTTGATGGACGTGCAGCATTTCCTGTGTAATGGCCCCTTGAATGGCCGCGCTGTCCTCCATGATCATTGTCCTTGTGTTCACCGGTCCCACGAAGAGAAGGAATTGCCGGAGAAACGGCGATGGCTACCGTAATTTCATTTGCAAGCCAACCGAAGCAAACCGGTAGGCCCACACCACTAGCATCTACAACAACTAAAACAAACAAATTATATCGTTCCTTACAACTCCTGTAAGTGGCGTCTATACCGATAACTTCGGGGTAGCGCCGACAAAATTCGATGTGCTCCTTACTCATGAACATGAAGTGTGTCAATCTACCGTCATCATCTACGTTATAATAACGCTTACCAGTTGTGTTGAGTTGGGCATGCAAACGACCCAGGTAGCCAACGGTGTTTCTTTTGGCGAACAAACGTGCTCTTAGGTTGCACACATCCTTCGTCGTTGTCTTCTTATCGAAGTGCTCCCGGATGTATTGCGTGATGTTGAATGACACTGTGCCGTTGAGCAGCCACGGTCGGATTTCTATGATTTCTTCCTCGGCAAGGCGACGCCTTGAGGCCTCGTATTTTGCAGCAATCACGTCGCACGGATGACTGTACAACATAAAGAATTTCGTTACCCGAAATTTGCCGTCCACGTTCCGGTTCACGTTGAAATACACCGAGGATCCAGTTTGACCGCTGGCCCTCTCTCGAAAACCGGTGGATGAACGCAATACATGGCCCTACGTACTCATGCGTACGCCCGTCTCTTATTTTCACCGAAAGCGGGTTCGGTGGATCGGATGCGGTACGAGGAACCCGATCGAACTTCGAAACGTAGGACCTCCGCATCAACTGCATCCAAATTTTGGAACTGTCGTGGAGACCAGACATTCCCAAAATGTTCTTGAAATAGAACTGATAGATCAACAACCATTGCGCTCATGTTTTCAGTTCGGGAGAAGGCGTCCTTCTGACGTGTACTGCACATTTATTGCAGGTGAAAACCAATGACGACCAGCAAATCGAGGAGACACCTGATTAGCTCACAGGGTGCACAGAGTTGACCAGATGGGGCAGACAGGAAACCATGTCAGGGGGAGGGGGGCACGCTCGGTGGAGGCAGCAAACCATGTTTCTGTAGGGGACACTGTTGAGAAACGTCACCTATCAAGTGGTTAAGTTGTACTTTCATGAAGGCGTTCTTTTAGCTGACTTCTTTGGGCACACTACCACAGTGTAAACTCGGAAATGTCAGTACGGCTACACGCCAAGCAAGCGGAGTCCAGCTTACTCCTCTCGTGACGTATACTGTTTTGCTGTTTGTCCAGTGCAATTCGTATGGTACTACTCATGACACTTTCTATATTCCATACCCTGAATTACTTTAGTGGAACAGCCTGAACGGCCGCAGGGGAGGATATCAGTCGAAATTGTCATTACCAAGCTAACCGGCGAGAATATGACATTAGACAGATCAGTACCATCAACGGTAGAACAAATACAGACGTATTAAAGGGAAATGCGTTAAAATGCAGTCGCGGAATAAACACAAACTAACCCTAAGTTGGTAAGAAATGATTGGGTGAACTCAACGGTAGGACAGCTAAAAGTGAGGACAAAATGTGGCGAAATGTAACTCACGGCATAAGCGCAAATGGATAGAAGAAAAAGTAGCTGCGTAAAATCGACCGGCACTGTGTATGATGTATGGTTTAGATTCGATGCTACAGCATTGAAAAACATGTTTAATTGCAATTAAAATGAGAAACCGACAAGCCCAAGCCCACTTAGTCGCACCTGTATTACTCGATCAAACGAACTCCTTAGGTGAGGGAATCGGTTCACCTGGTGTTGGCTAAAGCTACATGGTTGGGGCATATGGGCTTAGTAAGGTACATAAGGCATAGAGGTGTTAAACTGACTGTGTACGACCTATACGGCGTAGGATTATTGCACATGGTCCTGAGTGGTTCTTAGGATATGAGGTGACATAAAAAAATCCATAATACGGTTTCTCTGAGCGCCCAATGCGTTTATCCAAGGATCTTGGATATTGTTAGAGACGGTTCGAAGTGAATTACTTAAGGTGTCCTCTAAAAACAACAAGTGTGGGCGGGCTTATTACGAAAGCATTTCTCAGTTTCATAAAAGTTACGAACTCCAAAGAATGTACCAGTAGTTTTGCAGTGTGAAAGAGGAGGTCGTACACACTCAGTTAATACCCGTTACAGTGTACCCGAAGTTGTATGCCTTATATATTTTTCTACGTCCATGTGCCCTGACCATGTAACTGTAGCCAACATCGACCTATACCAATTTAGCGCTTTCTGTCAAACTTTCTTGAGTTTTCAGTTTTTATGAATCTGTGAAATGTTTCCTCAGTATTCCTGCCTACATTCGGTGTTTCCAAAGAACACCTTGTAGAAATTTGCATGCAGCAACCGGTGAAGTAGTAATTCACTTCTAACCATCTCAAACAATACGCATTGCTGGACACCCAGGGAAACGATGTTATGGGCCACGTGATGTCAGCCCATACACTCTCTAAGGACCACAGAACATTACGTGCAATAAGCCTACGCCGGTTCACCTCGGTTAATCGACTCGTCAGGCGGCGCGATTGTGGCGCCAATCACCGGCTGGAGTGCGGTGATACCATCGCAAGCTCATCACACACCTTCGCCATATCAACCAATGAAATCAAAGGTAAATCGTGCCAACGTCCCAGTGTGTGAAAACTGACTACCGGATTGGTCACTTTGATCACCGAAGTACAACAAATACTCAGGCCAATTTTAGACTGACGTTTATGCTCGAAGCGGTGACCAGAGCGTGCTTCGGCCCGTTAAAATGATCTTGTGGTTTGACAGCTTGAGTACGCAATTGTCAGGGTTAGGCAATTCAGTTGTTGTTACGTGGGTTCAGCGCATGTGACCCAAGCGGTTTCAGTGATTTGCGCACGGATTTCAAACCGTTGGCCGAAACCACCCGGATATCCGGTTGTTAACCGTTGACCTGAAGGCAGTCACTTAAAGTAGGGTGTGGCATCACTCTTGGAGACTACTGAAAGTACTAAGAAAATAGTAGAGTACTAACCTAATACAGTCTTAAAGTAGGTGGAGATATAACAGTAGTTTAAAATGGTCCCCAGAAGAGCAGGTAACAATCTTCAGTGGGAGGCCTTTCCAGTGGTTGATAAACTGTTGCGCGCGATAGAATCTCGTAGTATCTGTTGTTATAACCTCTCCGACCGTTACCAGCTATTCGGGTGGAGAACTGGTGTGGGGTAACTTGACCCAATACGTTTGTCCAATTCGGTGTCAAGCGAGCGTCTGTTGACCATCTGGGAACTCAAAGTACAACTGAGGCGAAGTCCTTCCTCTTCAGTGGACGCAACACGATGAGGTCTTTGAAGCCTGCTGCTGCAGAAGGTGGACATTATTCTTTCGTTAACATGGAATCATGCGATCCAAAGTGAACTGAACTAAATCGATAGTGACGCATACTCTGTCAGCTAAAGTGGTGTAATTCAAATAAACGCGCCATTATTTGCGTTTATAACTGTCTGTTTGTCTTGGCTGCAATCTCTCTTGCTGGCTGTCAAAATAAAGCGTGGATTGAATACTAGGTCTACTAACAACCGTTGGAGATTTGCGCTGATCACTGCTCCATTTCTTCGCCCACACGGATTACCTTGACCGTCAAGGTGAGCTGTTGAAATTGGAGGAAGGACTACTGGAATTCTGCAACACCATCTGTCAAGTGGAAGAGTCGTAGCTTCCGGCGTTCTCTTCTGATAACAGTCGCCTTCTTCCTATGAAACCTGAACTTGATCTTGCAAGCACCAGGTCACCGAATGCAGGGAAGAAGCTTCGGCGAGTGTGAGCCCGTATCAGGAATGACTACCCGCTGCACTCCCGTCGCAGTTTGGAATGACGTCAGTTATTCACCAACGTCAGTCTGAGTCAACCAGACCCTCGTGACCTCCGTATAAAAGAGAAGGCCGAGGAGATTCTGCCCTGTTTTATAGACGGATCTAGCTTGCTCACCTGCACAACTGTGAGCAAACTAACCTTTAATAAATCACCTTCACCGGAAACACTTTGCAATTTACGTGCCACGCACACAGAATGTTGAAATCCCCCTCTTATAAACTGGAACTAGGAGAGTGCGAATAAGAGTATAGTAATCGTTCTGGATAGTTAGCTCACATTCGAAGTCCCCAAAATCTTAAATTCCCAATCAATATTGCAGTACGCGTCCACATTACGTTCCGACTGTAAAGTTATTGCGAAACCACCAACACCAAAGTTAGTGCACTAGCGTGGTTCTGTAGTTTCACTCACAGATGCAAAACAAGTCTGGGTCATCCGTGCTGTAGGGTTATGTCCCGGAACAACAAAGCTTCAGTCAGTACCCTTGAAAAGGCACTCAACCATTCTTCAAGTTTGACGGAGGTTCCCACAGGCATCCGTCTTTTCTGGCGGCGGTCGTTCGGTCGTGCTAAGGATCCTCATTTTCATCTTCCCAGCGCCCTAATTGGCATAGTTGGAAGTCTGTTTGTTTGTGCACAAGGCAAAATATTCAGTGAAGTTTGCATGCAAAGTCTTCCGTCTTCTCGTTACGATTCTCGAACCTCGTTGGCATGGATAAGGTAAACTCTGAGAGTGCAAAGATTCAGGCGAAGAGGTTGACAACGCAAGGTAATCACGTTCCACGAACATCTGCTGGTGGTTCTAAACATCAAACCAAGTAGTAAAGTTTGCCCAAAACGTTGCAGCTGGTTGCCACGACTAGTAAATTTTCAGGCGTATTTTTTGTTCCGGTTGCATTAGAAGCTTGCTTATCGTCTGTTCAATCTTTCACATACTGAAACGTAGTTTCTCGTTTTGGCGTTGGAGAACACGCTTTAATGCCTTTTATAGCGTGAGAGGAAATAAAGTGACTTAGGAAGTCTCGTTAATACTAGTAAGTTCATTTGAAAAGTCAGTGAATTCCCGCTCGGCCATCTTCCTACATGAAAACAAGGTGCTGGGAACGGAAGTTAAGATTTTATCGGGACGATGGGCAAATAAATGAATCGTTGACAAACCGTTGATCCAGTAACTGTGAAAGGCATCCCAGCAACTAGGGTGGTAATTAATAGTCCAATTTCTTGCCATAATAATTTTACCGTAGTTATCGGTTTTAACCCTGCGGTACGTGTTGAAGCAGTTGCCTGCACTGATTGTTTGATGCTTTTTACGCATTTTATAGGAGTCCCATGACAGCACTTCCCGTCTTCATCTGCTACCTTCTCGTTGACCCCTTCTCTTCTTCCATTCTGAACTATCTCGGTGGAGATTTTGAGCCTTCTTAAAGGAAGTTACCCGTAGGTGTTAAAATCTGTCACTAGACGGCGATAAAATGAGACATCCTTGAATGTTGGGTGATATTTCGGTGGCACCGCCCAGGAATTTGGAAATCATTGAGTTCCGTGACAGGAATGATCAAGAGTCTTGAAATGTTTTTTTGGCTGACCGTTAATCGGTTTGTCCTTCATTTGGCTCCGAAATCAAAACTATCAGCGATTCGTGGGGAGCGCATTTCCTTTCGTACCCGCGAAACTCAAATTGGTATGGATTAATAATGCACCGACTGACCTTGAAATGCAATTTTCTCATTGGGAAATGGGCTATCCCAGAGGGGTTGGAGAAAAGCACGAATAAATACAATTATATGCACAAATAAGTGTACACACGAGTATGTATATATACGTATGTCTGCGCAAATAAATGCGTTTAATGAATATGTATATATAAGTATATATATACTTGTATATATATATATTTGTATATTTTTGTGTATATTTGTATAAATATAGATAAACACGTGTATACCTATACATAAACATATAGATATATATAT
The DNA here is from genome assembly GCA_008508345.1 of Paragonimus westermani. Taxonomy (NCBI): domain Eukaryota; kingdom Metazoa; phylum Platyhelminthes; class Trematoda; order Plagiorchiida; family Troglotrematidae; genus Paragonimus; species Paragonimus westermani. The sequence goes on along the minus strand of QNGE01001933.1, from coordinate 58,202 downwards.
ACATATATGTATATTTATATGTACCTGTACATGCATGTGCACAAAAATGTGTACAACGTGATATATATATCAGGGTTTACACATGTATATTTAACTACTTCAGAATGATATATATATGTATATATAAACGTATATATATATCATTCTTATACAAAAAAGCAAATACTTATATTTATATGTATATATATATGTACATATCATTACATATATATACATGTATATATATACATATTTCTGTTGATATATATTTATGTATATGTACAAATACGCAAATACTTATATTTATATATATATGTACATATGATTATTACATATATATATTGTAATAATAATACGTACATATATATAAATATGAGTATTTACGTATTTGTTTATATACATAAATATATTTAAACGTAACTATGTATATATATATATACATGAATATGTGTATGTACATATATTTACATATATATGTATATACAAATTTGTATATTTGGCTTAAGCTAAAAATACATAGATATATATGTATATGAATATATATATAATCATACATATTTCTATATACACATATACATTTGTACAGAAATGTGTAAGGATATATATGTATTTATATACACATGTATAGTCATACATATTGATATACACATACCTGAATGCATATATATATAGCTATCTGTATACGTGTATTCAGACAGCTGTATATATATATATATATATATATCACGTTGTACACATTTATGTGCACATGCATATACACTTGGATACAGATATCCATATTTTTGTATGTTTATATACACATGTGTTCATATATATATCTACAAACAAAAATGTGAATACAAATATATATATGATTATAAATACATAGTCTGGTATACCCACAAAGGAAGCACTAAAGGAAGACCCAGTGAACCTCCCTGGACTAACGGCAGTAAGCACTGGAAATCGGTTAGAAAATAGACGTACACTGTTATTGGCCTGATCTACCCACAAAGGAACCACTAAAGGAAGACTCAGTGAACCTCAATTGACCAACGGCAATAACCACTGCAAAATAAAAGCATGAGCATAGCCCGTGAAATCATGTCGTGGGTGGCCCTGAATAGGGCCGTGGGTTCTTTCACATGACGCTCGAGAGCACCGTTTCTTCATAATCCAACCGGATGGTCAAGTGTTGTCCACGTTGTCGCAGTCTACGCATGTGTAGACGGGTTCAAACTCGTGGTAGTTGGCACAGTGGTGATGGTACCAACCGGAACACTGACTGCACTGTACCCAGTTCACGGTTTCGTTGTCCAGGTCCACGGGATCCTCCTTTTTGAAAAAATTTGGCAAACGTTGCTGTCTGCAGGCTTGGAGGCACGCTGCTTTTCAAAAGTCTTCCTGACTTTTGTTTTGAACTGCTTTAGCGTACCCTTAGCAACTCGTCTAATACGAGCTGTCTCCATGGGATCACCGATGACGTCAATCTGCGGCATATCATGGTCAACCACACGACTTCCAAGTTTACACTTTCTGCGCGTGTTAGATACAAACGGCGGTTCTATTGAGGCAGCGGGCATAAGGCTTAACTCACCAGACATGCATGCAGTCTCACTGGTGGAGGGCGCCTGTGTAGCACACCTTGGGGCATGCGTTGTAGGGAAGATGCTGCATGTAGGGATGTTTGAGTTGACCACCAAGCTTTTTCTGACCAACGGAACCCGTTTTCTACTAACCCCTTCGGGGGCAAAAGAGAAGGATTCATACCATTCGCTAGTGTTCTCCACTATTTTCTCCGGCCATAAGTTGTCAAACGACGCTCGGCCACTAATCTGAACAACCTCCTTACCTGGGATTGAACTGTGAAATAATAGGTCAGGATGGCTAGACAGTAACTCATTTATCCCTCGCAAAGCAGCAACATGTCTACTACTGTTGACAGCGCTCATACATCCTAAGGTAACGGCTATATCCTGGCAAACATCCTCAGCATCCCTTATTCTGTCCAGACGAGAATTGGAAACAGGGACAGGCATAAAAACAACTGGCTCATCACACTGGGAAACCGGGATTTCTGCTTCCTTAGCGGCTGGCAACAACCACCGATTTCCCGCAACCAAACTGGTAAGGGGTCTGTCGATCAAACGAAACACAGCAACAATATGACCACAGGGAATCATCCACTGGGATGTGAAGCAGCAGTCACATTTGGTTTCCCCACAAATGTCAACGTGGAAAATGCGCTTTTTGCTGCAGCGCACTTCCCACGTGCCTTTCGCATACGCGACGTCTACTATCTTGGTGCCGTTGTAATGCCTAAGGAAAACATCCCTGGCATATTGCGACAACGGTTTCAGAAGGACCGACAGAAATTCCCGGCCTACAGTCGGCTCAAACAACCTCATGCGCTCAGTGTTCAACCTACACTGGCGTTCATCAAACACACAGTTACAACGTTCTACAATATGCTGAAAAAATGCATACACGCTGGATCGTTCGGACACAGCACATTTGATGTGCTTGTTCTCGTTCTCAACACGGTTGGTCGTAAGATTACCGAACAAAACCGTGGACTTAAGAGTATGGGAGGCCCAACCCTCTTTATAAGGCAGCCAAGTACTTGAAAGATACTGGTATGCCTCATTACTGACAGACTTCACAGCCTGCAGCAAACTGTTAAATTGACCCCTGCTATCAGTGAACACCATATTGCGGGTCCACTGGTAAATACGGTTCTTCTGATATTCGCTTATGCCAACCAACTGGCGGAAACGCCGAGACACATCATGCAGTAAATGAAAACGGCAGAATACTATGGCACAATGCGGGAAGACTTCACCTATTGCCTTCATCTGTGCTGCTGAACGGTCAACAATGAAGGTGCGAACAGCAGACATACAAGGCACCATTTTAAGCAGGCTTTCGAGAACTATCCTATAACTGGCAGTGGTTTCGTTCGGCATAAGTGCGTAAAAAAACGTCACCCCAACTCCAGTTACGTCTACCAACATAGCATGCCATAGTATAAAGCCGCCATAATTTAACTGATGAGTTGCATCTCCTAGAATGACATCCCCATACTTGGGACACAGTTGGAATGTACCTTTCGGTACAAACATGACGAATCTTAACACTTTGTCCCGGAGTAGAAACCTATAGCTACCTTCCACTTTCAGTAAATCACGCAACTTCATAATTTCGTTGCGATCATCCAATTTGTTGTGCCTCGCACGTAGATTACATAAATCGTGCCGACGCATTCTAATCCCATACTTACGGTTCACGTACGTCCTCATTTCACGTGCACTCTTAAAATGGCTCATCATCTCACATACATGCAGTTCATCATCAACAGCCAGACGTCTATTCCTAGGATAAATGTTCGGCTTACCAACCTGAAAGTCGTGTGAGTGCACCAAGTTTGCCTTCTCGATTTGATATCCATCGGTGCGATAATGGATGACCCAGGAGGCCTGACATCTGTAATCTGCAAAACTACAATTTACCGTGACAATTGATTAAATAAACGTTACCGTGTGGAGGGCTTCGTTCGCTGTGAACAGTGTACGCATTTGTGCACCGCACTTCCATACGGGCAACCTGGCGGCAGGTCTATTCCTCTATACTTCTTGGCACTTGCAGCTGTCTGCGAAGTGTTAATGAAAAAGCTTGTACAAGTTTCCCGTTGAAATCTGCACAAGTCTTCAACATAATCCTCAAACTTTCGGTACTTCATCTTGAACATCCTTCTGAACGTGCTCTCATCGTTCACCGCCATGCTGATTCAACGTACGGAAATGATTTACCGATAATGGACCATTTGAACACTTTTACGTCCAATGTTATGATATATGATGTTTTTCAGATCTCACTTGGAAAGATCACTTGTACCATTTTACTAAAACTTCAGGTCACATTCATTCCATCAGAGTTTTCCAGTTTTTCGTGTACGAAAGCGAATGCACTCCCCGATTAGTGTTGTGATGGTGTGGATACGTTTTCCTCTGAGGTAGTCTTTTGTCCAACTCACAGTTAACCGTCCCATGTCAATTAATGATGTGTTAAATATTAATTCAATGGGGTGTCTCCGTCGGCCTTATAAGAAAGGAGTCGATTTCTTCCTAAATTCCACTTAAGTGGTGCATTTTTTCAGTGCTTCAAAGGTGTCATGGAGCACCGGAAGTTTTTCGGCTTCAACGAGTTCAAAAATTGTTTAGAGAGATACATTAAGGGCTACGGTGTTTTGTAGTGCTTGGCTCAAGCAATAAATCCGGCAGTGGACGCTTCAAGTGTGATAGTGTGTGTGAGTACTACTGAATTTTTGTGGTATATGACGTACCGGTTTATAAAATACGAGCGACGTAAGAGTGAAAACCGTAGATTACGACGTGTTTGGTGAGTTGAGCTCGCATATCCCCCACTACACAGTTTTTGTGATACACGCTACCAATCAAGCTTCAGCGTCGCTGGGAGAATAACTAGGTTGGTTGTTGGCTCCTTTACATTGGAGCACAACTACAACGTACTTGCCTCTTTGTACGATGCGGACCTAAAAAATTGCCAGCTTATTCGAGGCACATGGATGGTACAACACTCCGTCCACTGAGTTGAAGCAATATGCTGTGTATGTTTGTGGTACGTATATAACGACCATGGGTGTTTGCAACATCTGTCATCGGTTAAAAACTTCGAGAGTGAGTGAGTTTGCGTACATTAACGTTTATAGAGACTCTGCCACGAATTCAGGATCACGTAGAGGAAAATGGCCTACTGCGTAACATCAAGGACGACAATAAATACACGTACATATGTTCTGCACAGAAGCTGCAAGTGCAGCTGTTCAGACGTTCTCCTGATGCTGCAAACGTCGACGCTACGCATGGAATAAACTGCCACAAGTGGGTCCTCTACTGGTTCACATCTGCCTCTGTAACCTTAAACTATATCAGCTTCTGCCTACAAACGGGATGGGTCATGGATGACCCGTGATGTATGCCTATGTTCTAAGCAAGAATTACGTTCCATTGCGTCATTTGTTTGTAACATTTCGTGAGGTGACGGGAGACCACATACGTATGAAAATGTTTTTGGTGGGCAGAAAGCCAGCCCGAATGCAAGCAGCACGAGTGGTTTTCGGGTGCGACATAATGTTATGCTACTTCCACGCTCGGAATGCCGTAAGAGAACATGTAAGTTGGCGTAGTCAACCTCATGATCACCATTCAGACGAAGTCATCTAGAAGCTGATATTTATTTCATCGCACGGCTACCTGCAATAACTCAGAAGAGTGAGTGAAAACTTTCGTCTGTTTGGTTCGAAGCTTCAACTGAGATGTTGCAGTAATAGGTCAAACAGATCAGAGCACCATGAACTACCTCATGTGCAGTTGGCTTTGTATAAGACCGAAGTGAGCCATCAGTAAACAATCAAATGTTGCTGACTTCGGGAAACGAAAAAAACGTTTGGAGAATGCACACGGGTAACGGAGGAGCACTCAGATAAGATAACATTAAGCCGCGGTTATCAGTAAATTGAGTCCAACAGCGAGTGGCTAATGGGAGAGTTTGAGATGTATTGCTTCCACTGTTGTGCCCGCCGTGAGGCAGCAATCGTCGACTTGTACGTAGGTCTACTCTCTCGGGTAACAACGTTCACCAGTCGACTAGGGTTGAGCTACTTCAGTGGGCGTGCTTCCTGCTGCACCTGAAACGACTGGACGAGTCCAAGGTGATCACACCTTATGTAACATCAATTGGTGGCTTCCAGTTATCCATGAGGGTACACAGTGAACATCAGTGGTGGCACGTGTTGATGCAATTTCTACATTTCTATTTGGTCACCATGCATTTATATGCTGTCTGTATTCAAAAAGTACTTCTATCCATACAGTGGGTTGCCGTCAACCATGAGTAGTTATTGTTGTGGTATCGATCAGCTAATCTTCTATTCAGAATGCGTGAATAATGCCTACACCGCGGTGCACGTTCTGCAACGAGCAGCCGCAACCCCCCTCAGCAACAACGTTACGATTTCGTTAACCATGCAGTTTCAGTTGCATCCACTTCAAAATAATGTGCCGCCTCTGACCTAGGTCGTGGCGTTTGGACTATAGACGACACGTAGGCTGACCGCCGAACACAGACGTAAGTGCGTCGAACTGAAAGGCTTCATAAAATGGCCTGCTTCGTTTCCTGTTCAACCATCTAGCTTTTCGAAAGGCGTTTGATGTTCCACCTACTAGGGGTTCATGTGACTTCATAAACTTACCGATTTCTTCGATGCCATAATGCAAAACAAGCTTATGCCCAATTATTGTGAGCATTAAATACGAGAAACGGACCACACCAACTTACGCTCACATTATGTCTGGAAATCATCAGTTACAGTTCCACCTACTTACCCACGGTGCCCAAATATCGGCCGTTCTTAGTTCCACGTAGCGTTGTTTACACGACCTCTGACTTGTCAGATGCTGGAAAATATTTCACGGATTATCGAACAAAACATTTAACAGAAAATGATTTACAACTTATACTGTGCACGTTCATTAATCATTCGTTGCTAACCTCTTCTATCTATCAAACCAACATTTCGGCTTCCTCGTCAACGCATCTATAACCTGCAACTCAGTATTTTCCTCTCCGACTTTCCGTTACATTTGTAGATCAGCTTTGGGCAATCTGGACATGCCGAAGAACAAATTAGGGGTTCCAACAACATTCTTGTAAAGGGTAACAACACGAACAAGCATGAGTTAAAGGCTCAGTGAGCCATGCACACGACGTATAAAGACAGAAACTATAACGGCGCCTACAGCACAGTAGCACACTTCGTTGCGCAGTTCAAATTCAGTCCGTGCGCGCTCGCTGGCTTCGACTGCGCAATACGTATTACATGATCAAATTACCGCGATTTCTTGGTGCTGATAAAAATCTTTAACTCAATGAAACCAAAATATTTCCTGCAGCAAAATGGGCATTTTCCGTATTTTGTAAAATATTCTGTCAACTTTCACTTATTTGATATCACGAACTGCATTATAAACGGTCTACCTGCGGATAAGTTTCAATGGCCTTCTTTGTAGACTTTCATCGAAACAGTAACGACAAGTGGCGATTTGCACACAGGAGAACGTTCACCGACAGTCTCGATAAAACCCGGAATGAGAGAAATGACGCAAACGAACAGTCACAGCAAGCAAACTAGCGGCACAGAAACGAGGCGGGGATTCGCACAACTTCAAGTCCAGCACGTGAATAACACGTCACCAAAGCTCTTCTCTAAAATCGTTGAAACAAGTTAATCACGAACGTCTATCTTGATGCATTACTAAATCTAGATGCCGTTTACCTGTGGCAACCTGTTTTTGCGTAGTTGTTATCCCTTGCTACCCAGCGCCAGGCCACCGGGATTAACATCTCTCGACTTCCATGCCAATCAGATCTACTTGTCAATCGACTGAATGTTATCGGGCCGCAGTTGCAATGTCTCTGCGTATCGACAGCAACGCTCATGGTACGCAAATGCACCCTCCTGGTTACCAGTTTCTTGGTGCCTTTTCGAGGACGACCGTAAATTTCGACGTGCCCGCCTTAACCGTCTGCCGAGAATAGCCTGTCCTCTAACTACACTAGTTGACCACCACTTTCAAGGTGAACAACCATGTCGATAGACATGAGAAGAAATGCGTAGCAAACAAGCTCGTTTTCGGTTTTTCATCAACAGGCTAAATACAACACATTTATATGGGTTAGATGGGGGTGGTAGATAACATATCACTAAAGCGAAAGATGTCAGTCAACAGCTTTTTGTCTGAAACCAGACAAAAAGCTGTTGACTGACATCTTTCGCTTTAGTGATATGTTATCTACCACCCCCATCTAACCCATATAAATGTGTTGTATTTAGCCTGTTGATGAAAAACCGAAAACGAGCTTGTTTGCTACGCATTTCTTCTCATGACTAAACCGGGCATATTCACAGTAAAGTCGATAGTGTCAAAACATCTTTAAACGTTTCCCCCTTTCCCCCTCGATTCATCCGTTGTCTATACCTCTTTACTATAATTATTTCCTTGATCTTCGCAGGGATATGTCTGAAACTAATTAAGCGTCTGCGGTTTTATATGATTGTGGCATGTGTGTGCATCTAGAGTTAAGCAAGAACCACGCCTAGCGGTTGCTGTAGAGATGGTGGCATTCCTACAGGATAAGGCGGAGTGTGTGTCCAAACTTCCTGCCCTTGTCCTAGGTATAACTCGGTATTCATCAGAACAACATTTGGTGATGAACGACAGGCTCCGTGAAAAAGAACTGTCTAAAGAAACAGGCGACGAAGTTCGTGACGGCACAGCCAGAAATTCGCAAAGGGCTGGAGGAAATGTTTTTGTTTTGTGATATTACGAGGTTGTGTGGGTGGTCGGTTGCAGATGTTTTCCCGTCTAGCTCGTCATGTAAACCACGTGCTTGCGGGTCCCCAGAGAGTTCTATTGAGCAGTATATCCGCAACTTATTTATCAATGTGGGCCTATCAAAAAAGGTGTTAAAATCCTCCAGAAGGTTGCCTCTGAAATACCATAGCTTCATGCAAAATTTTAAGTCCAACGTGGCCAGCTGACTAAACGAAAAAAAGTAGAAGTTGTCCCACCTGATTTGTCGTTGTTAAGGTCGAGCTAATGCAGCTATCGAGCATTGCACATTGTTGCTTGGCAAAGCGGGATTTGTCCAGGGAAACGAAATACTGAGGCAACGATTCGGAATGTCCCATGAGGTTATTCAGGTTACCAACATGAATGTGTTTAACAGCCCGAGGCTCGTCATGGGAAACAACGAGGGTATGCAACATTTAGCCAGGATGTCAGTCGACTCTTTCACAACTGGACAATCCATGTGAGTCAGATTGCCTAGCCAACCCCCTGCTCATTTTGGATAGACTTCCTTGTCGCAAACAAGTGATGTGAGAGGAAGTAGCTGACTCTGCCACGACCAGTGGTCGGGGGCCTTCTCGCTCTCTTGCAACCTGTCGAAACCAACTAACTCACAGGATTCGTACATCAAATGAACCGGATACTATTGAATATCAGCAGCTGATATTACAAGCTGTCTTCTGCTGACGGAAGTAAAATTAGATCCGACGAGGCATTTGCTGTCAAGGATCTTTCGTCTGAATGAGAGGAAACTATGTCTGCGAAAGCCGGCTGCTTATTATCGCGTTGGGAGAAGATGAAGACGAGTTACTGATAGGTTGCGACGTACCGGAGGCACGTTTCGTAACACGGCATCGGTCAGGGGCAGGTGTAAGCCACACGCTGTAAACATCATCCCGGACTGGACATTGCGAGGCCTCATACCAATGCTGGAGTTCATCGCCTGAAGCGTGCTAAGCTAGAACGATTAGTTCAGGGCATGTTTGGCGTGGAGTTCGTAAAGCATGGAATGTCTGATGAGGTAACCAACTCCTGTGGTGGCCAACCAGTTAAGCCTACTGCAGAGTCCACTGCTACGCTCAACGAATGTCGGTACGATATCGGGTTGCCGTGGCGATCTGATAGTGTATGTCTACCTGAAAACCGATGGATGACTCAGAAACTTCTGAGTTTATTAGGTAGGTGACTTTCCCACAACTCCAGGTTGGCACATAAATAAAACGAAATCGTCGAGGCACACGTGGCCAAAGGTTATGTATCGAGAGCTGACAGCAGTGTGGATGGGACCCCTTACAGGTGGTATCCACCCACCATTTGACGTTAAATCCGAATAAACCTGCAAAGGTCCCGGATGCATCCGGCTGCGCGTCAAAAAGCAAGGATATCTTCTCAGCCAAGGGCCAATTTTGACGGACAACATTGCGGATGTTTTGTTACGGTGACCTTGTCCTCAGACATAGAGGAAATGTGTTCGCAGATGAAGGCTCATCAAAGAGGCAAGTGGGTGCCAAGCTTCTTTTGGTGGAGAAACGAGTCAGGGCCCAGCCCACTGGACACGTATGGGATTATGGTCCATCCTTTCCGAGCTACTTTTGTGGCCTTCCGCGCGCCATATAAGCTCCCAGGATGACTGCATTCAATAAAGGGCACCAATGTAACTAACTGGCTATTCAAATTGTAGACGGGGATTTTTACGCTGGCGACCGCTTGGTATCGGAAGATACACTTAAGAATGCCAGGCATGTACGTTTGATTTGCGCGGACTGCTCCTCTGGGGTGGATTTGGACTGGTGAAGTGGACGTGTACCATAGACCAGGCGCTAGCGGGTATGCCACTGCACGGGAGTACACCCGTGTCAGCAACCCTGGATCCAGGTAACTCCAGCCACCAAAAGGTAATCGGAGTCCAATGGCACTTGTCGGAAGACTGTTTCAGGTTTCACGAGCGTTTACCGAAGAAGCCATTCATTTGGGGGTGAGCCTGATGGTCTGTATCACGTCGGTGTACGATTAGTTGGGGTCCATTGCTCAACTCGTCCTCCGAGAAGGTAGGGTGGGACACGTCTTCAGATAAAATATACCAAAGAGAGCAAGGAAATAAGTTACCGGGCGTAGCGACGGCAAACTCAGTTGTACCATATTGTACCATACCCCATGGGGAGACGCCATCGTGCTCGGTGGACTACGGTACTGTTGGACATCTTCAATGTATCCTGAGAGATAGCAGCAACTTTCTCTGCTTCTTGACAGAGAAATACCGGGTTGTACATTCACAGTTCTTGTCAGTCCCGGGGCTAGAATCCACCAAACTTATGGGGTTTGTAGCGAATGGGCTGAAGCTAACCTCCAACAGTGTAGCAGTTTGGACAGACGTCGTAAGTGTGTTAGGATACTTGAGAAATACCTCTTATCTTTTTGTCACAGTTGTAGCTAACCTCGCTCGACTACCTGTTGACTATATCCAGGGCTGTCAACGGCGACACGTTCCGTCCGAGTTAAATTGGAAGGGCATAGCGTCCCGAGGAATCCGCGTTGTCTGCTGTCAAGAATTACGCACGTGGCAGGACTGCGCAACCGTTCTGTGAAGGCTTGAGAATTCGTGACCATGCGACGAGCTGCGCCGACAGCTTCAAGCAGGAGTACTAAAATTGAGGATGGCGCTGGCAGTAACTAGTGTTAGTGACGCGTAGTGGTAAGTGGAGTTTGTTCCACGTTATTCGTTTACGGAAAACTCCGAAAGCCGACGAGGTAAACTGGCTGGAATGAAGCCAGTCACAACAGTGCCTAGTGTCTCGGTGGAACGGGTTCAACCAAACTAGCTCATGGTGCTCAAACTATGATGCTGCCGCCTCGTGGGGTTGGTATGGATATGGTCATCAGACACTACCACAAGGTTGAAGGTCACGTGAGCGGTTTTCGCTTTCTATCGTACACTCGAAGGAGGTTGAGGACTTTTAAGCTCAAGGTCAGTGTGTGCCGCGGACTCGTAAATTGTATAAAGTGCAGGGTGTTTACAAGAACACCGAGCCAGAAAGTGATGGTCCTGCTTCCCGATGACCGCACAACGGCCGTTGATGCCCCGTTTACGGTTTGTGATGTGGAATATTTTGGACATACGGAGGTTCCGATTGGGGGGCGCATTTGTAAAAATATGCTCGTCTCTTCAGTTATTTAAAGATAAGAGCTATGCATATGGAGGTGATACAGTTGATGTCAGCTGACCCATTTTTAACAGCCCCGCTGAGGTTCATCGACCGTCGGGATGGGCCGGAAGTTATGTATGGCGGTGAAAGGTCCAACTTTTTAGCTGCAGCGCCATAGCTGAGGAGGAGACTGCCTGCCTCCAATCTAGACAGAATCTATTGGACTCTGGTGGTTGGTGGTATCGACTGGCACTTTAGTCCCCCTGCCGCTAGCCATTAAGGCGAAACATGGGTACGCATGATTCACACTACTCAACGAGTCATGCAGGCCGTCGTAAGGCAGCAGTTGATGTCGGGCGTAGCTCTCTACACTAACTTGATTGAAGTCGAGAGGATTCTGAATGACAGGACTTTGATTTCAATCTACGATGGTCCGGAGGGTTCTCCGGTTTTAATACGAAGCGATCTGTTGCCCCTAATATCAAGCACGAGCCTACCATGCACAAATATCACACTGCCTGAAAGGTACACAAAAGGATGGAGGGGGGCCGAACACCCGGCCAGTGTACTTTGGAAACTCTGGGTCAGGGTGTACCAACACTTCATCAAGGCGTACCATAAGTGTACAAAGATTGAACGAGACTCGAAGGTTGTTGACCTTACCCTGCTGTTTTGGTGCACTCCACTGGTGTGCGTGTGGCTCAATTTTGTGGTGTGTAGGGTAGTGAGGGGTGCTAACAACCACGTCCGTGAGGTGTATTTAAGAACAATCTGCGTACGACAAGGAGAGACATAAGGTTCACTTGCCTTCTTGGAACGGCAAGAATAATGGCGTCGGGGACGTGAACACTGGAAAACGACATCGGTTTCGCGGGCCGGCGTTATAGTAGATGTATGTGTTATGAATTGACGGTCATTGTGTGTTTTTTAAAAAGCCGATGACCACGCCTCCTCTGTTTATCCACTCCTATCTAGTTGCTCCACCCTCTACTTGCAATCCAAATCTTTTTGGTACAGACTGTCAGCCTTCCTTGCATACATTCACAACCATTCGAATTACGTGCGCGAAAGATCACTCTTTTCACGAACGGTGACCTTGATGTGTTTCTAAATCTTGGTGTTGTTCACTTGCAGAAGCTATTTTCCGTGTAGTTTTTCTTCCTTGGTGCCACCGCTGCACCTCTATTCATGTGTATTCGGGTTCCATTTTGCGCTTGATCGCTCCGTCGTTCCAGGGCTGTTGCATTTGGTTGTAATCATGCGAGCCGTTTACCTCGGGACTTATATATTTGGTGGATTCAGTATCAAGTTTCGTTGTTATTTTCTTTCATTCTGTTTATAATAATTTTCTTGCATCTTAACACCTTATTGTTAAAGAGCTCGCCTTCCCGGCCGTTTTCATTTTTTGATGCGAATCGGTTGCCCAAAAGATTCAGAATTCATGGACGCTTGCTGCAAAACAGGCGCGACTATTCTAAATCCACCCTGTCGGCAGACGTTGCCAGTAGACTGAATGAAGCTAGAAGGAGTGCCAGATATCCGGGATTAACCTTGCGTTTGTGTAAGTTTTTTCAGCTTGACACTAATCCGTGCCGTGTGACATCTCATGGTAACACCATTGACTTCTTGTACGCCTTGCAATGAGCAAAACGGGACGACATTTGGAAACACTGAGTGGTTGAGTGATACCTCGAGTCTGAAATTACTGAATGGCCGGTTTAAACCCAATATCTGGATACTTCGTTCTTAAAAGTATGGCCGCGCACGCAAACTAGGCAATATGGACTGTTATCAGGTTGAATTTTACAGAACACATTGAGTGGCAAAGCATAAGGTGTTGAAGGCCTGTATGCTTTGGAATGTTCAAACCCCACTGAGGTCAATGCAGAAAAGATAGGCACCGTGTAACAAATGCGTTTTTGACAAAACAAAGTTCAGCAGTAGCTTGATGAGTGGCAAGCTTTTAGCACAATGCTGACTTCGTGTATCCTTGTGAACTTACGCCGCTCTCAAATGTTTGCGTGACCGAAAATGTTTCATTTACGAACGACGTTCAATTCGGGAAAGGCGGAAATTGGGAATTGGTAGAAGAGTTCCAAGAAAGGAGTCATTTTTAGATTGGTAAAAACACCGAGTTAAGACGTTTAGCCCCCGGCATGAGAAACTCACCGGAACCTTCCATTTTCTGCAGCAGCCGTAGACGGTTGGGAAAAGCTGTGAGGACAGATGGGTTCAACAGAAATTGATCGACCTTATAAATGTGAACTTTTATTCGTCTGTTGCCCTTTTTATCTGTGCCTCAGTGCCGAAGAAACTCACCCTCCAACAACACCTCTGAACTTACATTGATTCCGTTTTTCATCCGTAATTAAAGCCGCCTGGTTGTCTATCTAAGCCCACGTCGAAGCCACCCGTCTTAAGTCTGTTAGCCTTCGCCCTAAAAGCATGCAGCGTATCACATCGGATTGCGTCAAATGTGCCGAAAACACCATCCCTGGAAGCACACCTCCCCGCTGCAAGTTCTGTTGTATGTTGTGTCACGTCTTAAGTGACGATGATGTGTTATCAGGAATGCACACAGAATGGACAGCATTTTTACACCTTTAAATTGCCAGTGAGTGCCTATTTTGAGGCCGATATAACGAACTAGGTTGGCGCACTCCAAAGTTCCTCGTTAGTCACGGGCCCCAAGCTTTTCAAAAACCAAATGCGCCACTGCTTGTTATGACCTCGCGGATGCTTCTGTTGAGGAAATTACTTAGAAGTTAGACGGAAGAGTTTCACTCGGGACCTATTTGATAACGCCGCTGTTCATCGTTTCTCTAACTACATGTGATCCAGCTGTTAGTTAAAAGTTTCAGGCCACCCCTTATCTCCAGCCCCGCTGAAAAAGCACATAACTAGCACCGTAGTCCTCAAAAGCTTCTAACGAGCCCCGCCATTGGTCTTGGTATTCGGAATGCCCCTAGCCGCGAAACGAGGCGCATATATTTATCCAAAAACCAACTCCGCTTTTAGGCCCATAACTACAACCTTGGGATCTTACCTCAAGAGCTGACTAACTTCGGACGTTTATTCTCCATCAATCGCACAACAACCGACAATTCGGTGCCCCTGAGAATCTCGGTCAAAAGTTTCTCCGACCTAGAGAGCCTGGTAGTTTCTTCTACACTGTTGCTGTACAGGGCTAAATACAAATATGTCTCATGATGAGTAAACAGGAAGCTCACGAAGGCGAGCATTGCAATGGACAGTCGCCGCGATATTGTTATACATGGCATCTCCGAATTCATGAAGGAGGTGCGCGTTCCTAGTTCAAGAATGGGCAGGCTTCATACCACATGAAATTTGTCGTACTACACTTCCTACACATTCACGTCCAATTCGCGCTTCACGACTGCTATGAATCGTTCTCCTTACCAGCAATGTTAGACGCACAGTTCTCATATAGAGCGGCAGTTCCGGCCTACGCCATATGTTCCAGAGATTGCCCACGCGCGTACGTAGGACTGAGTATGAAGCCGCTATCAGAATTATTTCCTCACCGCTAGTCCTTCGACGGTGTGATCGCTTCTTTACGGTCGTTTGTAGTGAGCAAGCCATTAGTGACTTACGGTGATGTCACCCATTACTCCACTTCCCAAAAGCCACCTGATGCAGTGTGACAAGCAGCCGGCATTTCACTGCTCGCGTTTTCACGGGCTCATAAATCTGCGGTCTGACGTCTCATATCGAACTAGGGTTTGTCTGTGCAGAAACGCTCGCCGCCTCCAAAAACATTCGGAAGTTGAGCCTGGTCGTTCTATGGGGGAACTATATCAACCTTGTTCGTTTATTGCTAACTATGTCAGGGCTGTGTCAATGGTTTGCGCTATTTTTGCCTCTACCTCATGTATGCACTTAGATTTTTTAACGAGTATGAATGATGACGGGCACCCCTCACACTCTAACGTGACAAGGACGCTGCGCACTGAACTACCGATCAGATACGTTATCGGTTTGTTTCTTTACACGCTCACGTCAACTTCACGTGCCGATAATACACCCATGGTTTGTTTGCTGCATTATTTCTCACCGGCCGTCTCTGGTTTGCTTGATTCTACAATTCGAAGACGGACGAGCATGACCGGTGTTTGGCTCCACCACGTGCTGTCTGTTGGAACTAATCCAACAGAATACTTCCCAGTCACTACTCACTATCGGGAAACGATCGACAATGAAAAACAAAAACTCAGCGCGCTGACCCCCGTGAATTGGTGTCGACCCCGGAAGTGGAGCGACGGAGAAACACGTCAGACTAACGAGGCACCAGGCGAGCTGTGTTTTTAGCCCCGGGACGGATGTCACAAGATTGATGGCTTGACTAACACAAAAGTGGGAGAAAACCGAAAAAATTAAAAAGGTACAAATAAATGCGACTATCAAACGATCACTTATTATAGGCACTACACGTCCGACGCCGAAACCGCATTTGAGGAGTATGTACTGCTCAGGGCTGATGGAAAATACGGCAATAGAGGAGATTCCGTCTTTTATGTCCCAACTGTTATCCAAGTGTACCCACTCAAGGTACCCGTCCTCAAATGTATCCCGGGTTCACTGTGGTGTTTTGCTGATTGCAGCATAACCTGAATTAGGACACTTCATCCTCCAACTTGGCGGTAGTTGAGTTTATTCTTGAAGCACTCTCAAGTGATTTCTCGCACAAGCGAATATTTATTCTTGTTATGGGGCACCACGGTTACCTCAATGAGGCAAATAGCTCCGTGAGTAGCACTACCGAAAACGAACTCTTTAATGCAGTAGAGAAATGAGGCACGACTAACAATACCAGAGCCCCACCACGTGGTTTAGAAAACAAGCTATCATGCCGCGTTCTAATCCTAAATGCATAACATTTGGAACTGAACCACATGTAGTGTAAGCACCAGTCGGACTGAGTAACCACGGGCCAGGCATTTTCAAGTTTTTCAGTAATAGCTTTCTCTGGAGCTTCTCGGGTACCCACGTTTCATTTTTCAACATGGTGATTACTTGGGGATATCCCAACGCCTAGAGTCGCGTTTGGCCCTACCACTTACGCTTAAATACATGTGGATGAACAGAGTAGAAAGATGGGATCCATCCACCTTTGGACGCCTAGTGTTCAATCCCTTCACTAGTGACTTGAGAGCTGCGGCACGCTCTCGTCTTTTGATGTATGCGGGTAGCCCCAAAATCTGTTAGTCCATATAGTCCTCGCAAAACCATCACCTGTTTTGACGCGAAAAATTAACAAAATTGGTCTGCTGGGAACCATATTTCACTCATCGGTTCAAAGTGAAAGCTTTTGCAGGCGATTGAGGCCATCTGTGACACACGCAGCCATCCTATTCTGACAGCCGCCAGTGATAAGGATTTCAGAAATATCTTCCCCGGGAGCCCCGATGCCACAAAGTGGTGAATCTTACTGGCAAAAAGGTCCAACCCAAGATTTAACGTACCTGCAGTGCTCTCCGGACGACCCGATAGAAATCTATTTGTTACTATCTATTAGGCGCCTGAAGGACCTAAAATGGGGATTATCACTTTGGCCAGCGTGCCCGTCTTCATTGGAGATGCCGTATGCCTAGAATCCGTCCAACATGGGACCAGAAAGTTAGTCCAGTGACTTTGGAATTTTTGCAGTCCGGGCGCTAAAACAAGTTCTGCCCATTTCTTCTGATATGTAGGCGCTTACGCAGGGACCTTTTCAGTGTATTCCATAGCCTTAGTGACTTCCAACATTATAACAAATAATTCTTTTCAATGGTAGGCGCATCAAATATCTGAGAAGAGCCTTCAGGTTTTATCTAAATGACAACTCAATCCGATGTCTTAAAGTGTGGTTCTATATAAGGGTTCTCCTGTATTGGAACATCGTGCCAAATAGTGCAAACGAATCACAATGCGTGGGCTCCTTTGAAAGCGAGCTCAACGCACATGTGTTATTTCTATGTGGACCTTTCCCTAACGTGCCGCAAGGTAGCCATAAAGCACTTCGTGCACCGAAGTACCAGTACCATTAAAAGTGACCGTATGTTTGTCTGCTGAAATGTCCGCCTGATCTTCTGGTTAGTTACCAACCAACTTCTCTTGCAGTTTTCGTCACCCATTCCCCCGTTCGTCCACCTGGTTGATATGTAAGTGATAATCGCCGAGGTACGATATCCTTCACAATCGACTAGTGATCCACTGTGATACCCTGGTGTGAAAGCAGTAGCCTTACACTACCAGTCAACCCCGGCACTGAACAGTGTAGGGTAACAGTCAGAGAGTTATATGTAATTAACCGGGGATAGGCAATCATTGATTAATATGAAAGAGGGGTACGTGCGTCAGCAGTGATGCAAACAGTTGGACTAGTGCATTCTTATAAAAACGATCGGGCAAGCAGTAACCGTGGCAAACTCACGCACAGTATATAGTGGAATCCTGAAGGATGCGAGTAAAAACGGCATTAGCCTAGTTGTACAACGCGTGTGCTCACCTTGGTTGTTGGGCGGATATGCTAATGTTGATGTAGCGTGTAGTTCCATGGCTGGGTTTAACTCACGTCTTTTCGGCCGTTTCTTTGTCATGCTGCTGAGGCGTTTGCATCTGGAGAAACGGCGCTAAAATTTGCGTTGCATCACGCGACTTCTAACATTTTCACTTGCCTGTGTGGACAAAGACAGTGTTGACGGAGCAGTTGAGTGGTTGACCTCAAAACTCTGTTAGTAGTGATTGTATATACGGTTTGATAAACAGATATCAGTTTTCGTGACCTTGAGCGCTGATGATAGGACGCGTGAAGTGCAGTTGAAACCAGCAAGCGAGCACGGACTCAATTTGGATTGCGTAACGGAGCGTGCTACTGTGTTGTAGGCGCCTTCATAGTTTCCATTTGTGTAAGTCGTGCGCATGGTGTACTGCGCCCTTGGTTCACGCTTGTTCGTGTTTTCACCCTCTACAGAACTGCTGTTGGAACCCCTACTTTTTTCCTGGGTGCCTCTAGGTTACCCAAAATTGGTCTACAAGTGAAACGGGAAATCGGAGCGGAAAAGACCGGCCTGTATGCTACAAATGCCTGCGTGGGCCGAGAAGTTGAAACATGGTGAGGTGGGTGAGTGGCAGGGGCTGAGAGTAATTGACCTTATAAACAATATGTTTTGCAGAATATGGCAAACACACTTCTATTGCTGAGACATTTCTATGACTGTCGCCCACTCGGTCATCACTGGCCTCGTTGGCCCTCACTGTTCCGAAGTTCAGTCGCGGCCGTGTACTACGGGATGCGTATGCCTACTTGTGTGCTTCCAGTGAACAATCAAGCTTACGAAATGTCGAGTCTGAGGTGTGGCTCCAATTTTTTTCTATATCTGCCAACTTGCTACGGCCGAGCGGTGATGTAAACATCGCGTACTTATTCGTCGTCGTTAGTCAAGTGAGGTAGTTGTTATTCGTTTTAGCTGTCTTCGATCGATGAAGACACACAAACCAACCCAATTAGCTTCGTACCCGGACGGATGTTGAAAAAGAATTTCCCTTCTAGTGGATCAGCAGTAATCAAAACAGCCTTCATTCTGGAGTCGCCAGGTGCTCTTCTGGGACTTGTTTCAAAGCATATGTAGCGTTTCATTTACCTGCGGCAGTGAGACTCGTAGTTTTACTCCGGTTTTGGTACTCGCCGCAACCCCCACAGCGGTAAAACAAGATGCTTCCAGCGACCGTCTCTCAAATTGGCGGATACACACTGGGTGTCGAACACAACAAACCATCTGGACTTAAATAACTTGCCCCATAGCCGTGCTCCTTGAACTTTGAGCGTGGAGAAGCATCAACTAATTTGGTGCGGCATCGGACACCATACCCAACCGGAATCCTTCGGAGAGGAAGGTCGGGGTACTTTTTACTTGACGCTATTCCGAAATGTTCAAGCTAGTTCTGTTGTGTCGTCTGTTAGCCATCGTCCTCATAGAGAGCCTCCGGTCTATCCGTTAAATGCTTCCCGGTACTTTCACATTGCTTGGTGTTTGTTAAAGCTGATGTAAAGCTGATTCAAAGAACGCGACTGTTCCGTCAAAATCCTAATATCTTGAGTTGCTATTTAAACGCGGATCCACGAAAGTTCCGAATATATCTAAACTTGTCCAGACGACCACAGACTCATTCATTTATACAAGCATAAACAAGTAGTTCGCGTAAACTTGCAGAAAGTCTGACAACTAAGTACGTTATCTTTCCTGAGGTTGCATGGCCAGCCTTCCAATTAGTTCTTGCATTTTGGGGCTCGGGGTCAGTGGGAGAGGTTTCCGTTCGTTTTATTTGTTTGTCGTTGTTTGCGTCAGTAATTTGCTTTCGCGTTCAGTAAAATTAGTTTATAATAATTCCTTTATAGAAGGTTATCCTGTGTTCCTCTTCCCCCAAAGGTGTTAATAAACTATGTTCGAGTGCAATGAATGGAGGCGACAGGGCGTAAAGTCTAGTGAATCGTTCGTTAACGATTCAAGTTCACACCGAGCTACGCGTAATCTGTTGGTCCAGTAAATGCCTCTCAATATCCAGCGACAGAGATAATCTACCCTTGAAACGGTTAGCGAGAAGGCGCTCGTAATAACTGGATATAATACGGTACTAATTAAATCAATGTACACGAAAATTGTCTCTCACCTCGAATGTGGAAATTCTCAGAAATCAAAGAAAGAAAGTGCCTGCACAACAAATCGCCAACCAGGCACCGGCCAACAATGGTGGACGATAAAACGGGTTGAGCTCACTCAAACAAATGGTCATTGGTTTGATCAGAGCAAAACGACTGTTCATGCATCGAGAAATGACAGGAATCATAAGTTACTGAAGAAAAAATATGGAAGAAAAATGTCTACTTTCGGTATTTGGAAGTTTACAGGGTTCGGACTAAATAGCGGTAAGGTAAACGGTCAAAGTAGGCTGCGTAAGAACAAGGATGAGTAATGTAACTCATTTGGGGACGAGAATAAAGCGTAGGACCACCTTTCAACATCAAGGAAACCTCAGCAATATCAAAATAACGCAAAAAACTTTGAAAAAATCAACAAAGTCGGAAGTCAAATAATGGCATCCCGATGAAGATGAACACAGCTTAGTTCCTGTGCGAGAAAAACATCTTATTGGAGTTAAAAACTATGGTAGCTATTGTGCCGGGTGCCGCGTGAAGTATAGTAATCTCAACGCGAAAGCTTGCGGGCTGCATTCTAATAAGAAATTTATAGCTTGGATCTGCTGTGCATTCGTGTGTATGGTTCATAGGCAGACCCGGAAAGTGGATGAAGAAATTTTCAAAGTGCTTTTGAAACCTCTGGGGGGAATCGAACCCCATCATGGCCTTGAAAAGAGCCAGGACCTAGTTACAGAGGAAAACCCAAGAAAAATATGAGCTCTGGCTAAGTACAAACCATTAACAGAAGCAGCATGTCCGGACGCAAAAACACTTCGCCAGCTGAGCTATGAAGCTACGCTGGGAGCTCACAAATTTTGCATTCAGAACCTGTTCCCCAACCAAATGATTATCATATGGAGGCCGTCAAATACTCGAAGAATTGATCGTCCAGCCAGGCTTTTTAACAATTCACACTGAAGCTCGCCAGTAACAAAGTCGGTCACGTAAAGTGTTTAGAGATAAGTTGCGCAATGGGTTTGACAACTCAGAAGACACCTAATGGAGGAACGGGCCTTGATCAGATATTCAAAATCGACCACAAAAGTAGAGTATAAAAAGAAAAGTAAACCAGATAGTCCGATTTCTCAATTCCCTGATCATCTCAAAGGGGACCGGTGGTCAACATTTGTTAGACTTATATTTGACTCTATTTGGCTTTCTAGATGAGATCACCTCAGGGAATGCCTCACTTCAGACGCTCATAACTCTACAGAGGACGAAACAAGCAACGATTCTACTGGAACTGGGCTTTGCGAGATTCAGATCAAGTCTGAAACCATACGATTGTCTTTGCGGGTAAACAGCACCGGTATTAGTCAGCCACTGAAGGAGCTTGAAGGACCCAACCGGTGCATGTCGTTTGGATCTGCCTGTCAGAGACTATGCCCTGAGCATTATGCCTACTGATGGACCTATGGTCTATAGTGGTGGAAAGTTCATACTTGAAGGAGTAATTCGCAGTTTTTCTCATGTTTATTCCTTCCATCGTTATACTGTTGTTGATTTTGACTTCACCAGCGTTTGACGTCATATCCCACGAAATTTTCATTAACTACCAGTTGGAATACTTTCCACCGAGGGGGTGGCCACATTTTTTCAGTCTCGGTAATGGCACACCTTTATCTCTGCAACTGACTGACGCCGTTTGGTTGGGGCAAAGCCGTAAAAAATAAAGTTATTGATTATTCACTTCAACTGACTGATGTAGCAGCGGTGCCAGGAGCAACTCTTGTTCTTGCAATAGACTACCCAATGCTGTCCGCAGTGGCCAACATGGTCTTCACTAAATCTTGTCTAACTAAATGATAGTCCTTGAAAGCTCCTAGTGAATGAACGACTTGTTTGCAACTCATTTGGCATGCCTTATTAGAGAAACAAGAAGTCTGTCTTCAACATTGGACGAATAATTCCACCGTTCGTTATAAGGCGGATACAAGACACGCGAGGCGTGAATCCCCCCATACCATACCTGACATTCGAAATGCTTGACAGTGCGTTCCACGATGGCAACTGTGCAATCGCTAGTGTTGTGCGCGTTCATGTGCGCACGACGATTCAAACGAGTTCTTTCACAGATTGTCAAATTAGTTATGTATGCAAAAATGTCGAGAAGCCTACCTATTTTGAACATGTCATTAGTCGTTTAACGGGAAACAAGTGTTGGTGTTGTTGGCCCCCGAACTGAGGGAACTAGTTCTCCCTTTTCCATTTATTATTTCACTCACCAGCCTGACATTTAGCCCGCAAACCCCGTCCACCCCATTTTTGCTTTGCTAAAACAAGTTGCTGTTAATCGTGTGCAGTGTGAGTGATCATTCCTGACTTGGCATACTCAGTTCGCGACTCACCTGTGGTCGTACCGGCGTAGTTCGGGGCCACTAATTGTGTTAAACGAAAGTATCCTTGCGTGCGATTGAAGGTGAATCATTTTAATCATCTACTAACTGCGTTAATTGTATCGTAGAAATATTTAGGTCTTAACCTGTTTATATTTGAAGATCCGACTTCAGGCTAGGTTCAACTCATCGATCAGCGACGGATGGCTACATCATTCGATCCGGGGGTAAATTTGAACTCTCACTGATGCAAAGTTACTCCGAGACCATGGAACCCAAGAAAAGTCCGGAGATGGCAGGCAAGTGAGGTAATTTGTGGACAACACCTCAGTTTCTGGCCCGCACGTTGATTGTTTATCCACGCACAATCTACAGGTTATACATATTATATGTGGGCTGCTGCTAGCTGAGCTTCGGCAACGTGAAGTCTCAGCAAAATCACATTGGAGAACAAGCCGGAAGAGGTAAGAAGGAAAATGGAGAAAGCTAAATTGTTGACTGATCTATCTGAAGCCGTGGATGAAAATGCTGAATTTGTCTTCGAGAGAGACAGCGCGCACAAAGCAGTATTTGAAGGCTTACAGGGAAGGGCCAACTGCGGAAGTATAGTCAGTACAGCCTGATTACCATCCTGTTGCAAACAATCCGTCGCATAATTTGTTGTCAACACTCTTAGTCCTGGCCATCTTGGATTCGAGCTGAGATTCTTTGACGGCTACCCGATTAAGCTACTGACAGTTCTTTAGACAATTCGATTATTTCTGTGAAACGAAGGTAAAAGACAACGGTCAACGGATGCTGTGTCTGTGCGCCACTTCCAGGTTCATGCGACAGAAGTCACTAATGACTGCCTAATTTGTGTCTCTAATGCTGGGATAGCAAATTTTTGGGTGTGTGTGTGGTTGAACTGCTTGCAGGGGAAGGCTGCCGAATGAGAAACTGAGTTTCGAATGACCGCTAGGTCTTAGCATCTCTGCTGACTTCAGAACTCTCAACCTCTCACATCGAAAACATCACACTCGTTGTCGGTATCCAGTGAGACGTTGGATCGAATGAATTTCGTTTGGACCCTAAGCTTCCAGACAAAGCAGAGACCAGGAGTCGACCGTTGTCATATATCTTTTTACTGCACAATCCTTTGGGATTTGTCTCGTTGTGACTACTGCCGGAAAAATATTTTTCCAGAAGTTGTGCAGGAATGTTCTCGGATGTGACGAATCATTGTGCTCAGAATATCAGAAAGGGCAGCATGTCCTACTGACACGCTTAAAAGCCTTTAACGACTTTCGAGTCCCACGCTGTTTACCATTCTCGCGAGCTACTGTAGCGATGATTTCCAAACTTAATATATTTTGGAAGCCCGAGAAGTGGGATTTTGAGCGGTGATGTTTGGCTGCTTCATCTAAAGAGGGCGGCGCGATGCATAGCACACTACTGTTCAATGAAGCCAAAGTCGCTGTACTCAAAACAGCAACTACCCCGCCATTCAAATTAGCCATAGGGGCCCAGGCCAAAACAGCACGTGAAATTATCGTTGGCAACTCGGGGTTGGTGTTCCGAGTTTGTTGGTTTTGAAGAGATTGCACGATTTTCTTCCCCTTCGTGTATAACGCGTCAACTGATTTTCACACGTTTCTGGCTAACCGCCTTTTTATGGTCCGTCAATCCTTGAGGTTCAAACATTAGAGGCGCGCGCGATCTGAAAAAAATTCGGCTGACATAATTCCGCGTGAGTGGATGGCCGACTTGGCAGTAGAAGTTTGGCTGAGAAGCCCTCAGTTCTCTAGTCGGCATTTCGGATTGTGACCTCTAAGACCCATCAACCCCATAGAGCCCAACGACACCGAATCAAGAGGGCATAATCTTACGTGCAACACACCAAACGGTTGAAAGATCCGCGCAAACTCATTTTTGATACTCAACTCAGACTCGGTTGCTCAGAATTACGTTGCAGATCATCTTGCTGATTTGTTGCGCTACGAAACTTTGTGGCGGGCGCCCAGGAGTGATGTTGAAAGCCGGCCGTCTGAGTTTGAAGAAAGTTGTATCAGCCAAATAGGAGTTGGTTAGATCAATACAGTCGGAGTGCCGTTTTAGGAACATAGCTAATTTGAACAAAACCGTTAAAACACGGAAACTGGCAGATGCAAGCATTTCGTATTGACTCGTCAGTACCAAATTTAAAATAACATGAAACAGGTTTTTTATATCGAGCATGTTACTGTAAATTTGGTACTGACGAGTCAATACGAAATGCTTGCATCTGCCAGTTTTCGTGTTCTAAAGTTTGTGTTCCAACTAATGAAGGGAATGAACTGTTTCACATAGCCAATTTTTAAGGCGGTCTGACTGCAATAGCATCTTTGTTTTACGTCACGAGCGCCAACTGAAGAAGTTGTACCGTGCCACTATTGAAGAAGTTGTGCAGGTAAGGGTTAGCTCTCGTCACTGACATGCAATTTCGAGAAAATGTATACCGTTGTTTTTCCTAGAGGCTATCACATGGTCACGAAGCCCAAAGGTTATTCTCGAAGGTCTCATACGTTGTTTGCCGAAAAGATGTTTTGGCCGGTGTACAGATCGCCCTCTATATGTGGTACGTTGTTCAGCGGAACAAGGGGGATGAGCTGCAGGGGAGTGTAATACTGTTGGGGATGGAGAGGGGTTGCTCTCAGTCAACGTCGGTTCAGGTGGGTCAACATCTTGTTCTGTGTAGGCTGGTTTCAGCCGATCAATGGATACCGATTCACTTCGTCCAGACTTTTCAATAATGAAGAATTTCTCGTCCCGTTTAACCACTTTGAAGGGGCCGAGGTATCGTGGATGTAACGGTTTCTTGGTGGCGTCTTGGCGCATAAACACAAATTTGCATGTGAACAAATCTAGAGAGTTTTGTTCTCGGCGCCAATGTTTACGGGTCGGTGCGGAACGAAGGCTGGACATATGCTGTCGTAAACGTGAAATGTGGTCCGTGCCTGGGTCTGGATGTGTCGAGAATTGAATCAGTTCTCCTGGGAGATACAGGTTGGTACCGTAAAATAACTCAGAGGGAGTACAGCCAACGTCCTCTTAAACGGTAGACCGGATTCCGAGGAGGATGAGTGGTTGACGTTCACTCCACTTCGTTGCGTCGGACTGAGCGGTTATCGAGGCTTTCAGTTGTCGGTGAAAACGCTCGACTAAACCGTTAGCACAAGGGTGGTATGCTGTCGTTTTGATGTGCGAGCAACCCAGTAACTGCGTGAAATTGCGAAAAAGAGAAGACTGGAACTGGGTGCCTCGATCCGTAGTGATTGTAGATGGCACACCAAAATTAGCGATCCAGTGTTCTAAGAAAGTTTTAGCGACTGTCTCTGCTGAAATATCTCTGATGGGCACAGCTAAAGGCCAACGGGTAAAACGGTCGATTGCAGTCAGTATATGCGTACAATCGTTGGAGGGTGGTAGTGGGCCAACGATGTCAAGATGCACATGGGAAAAACGGGCGTCCGGTTGGGAGAATGTGCCTGGTGTGGTAACCGTATGCTTGTGCACTTTACTCCTTTGGCACTCTAGACATTGTTGTGACCAAAGGCGAACGTCTTTGTTCATAGAGGGCCAAACAAAGCGTTGTGCAATCAATTTCAGTGTGCCGCGTTTTCCGGGGTGAGATAAACGATGGAAATGATTGAAAACAGTACGTCGGTAAGAAAGTGGAACGAAAGGTCTGGGTGTACCCGTTGAAGTATCACACAAAATGTCGCCAGCTTGCGTCGGTAAAGGGATGGTAGACAATTTCAAGGACTTACAGATGGAAACGTCCTTCATGTCCTCACTGCACTGCTGGGCTGTGACCATTTGAGACAAATCGAAGGAAGGAGGTGATTGGACTGAGTTGACATCAGGTCGTGATAATGTATCAGCTACGATATTGGCGTCACCAAGTACGTGTCGGATTTCCGTGGTTAATTGGGAGATGTAGTCGAAACGTCAGATTCCGCGCGGAGAGTACCGATCAGGTTTAGCACGGAAAGCAAATATTAAAGGCTTGTGATCGGTTTGCACAACAAAATGTCGACCTTTGAAAAGATGCCGAAAATAACGGATCGCCAAATAAATGATCGGCAATTCACGTCCAAATGTGCGGTACTTAGTCTGTGCTGGTTGCAACTTATGCGAGAAAAAGGCCAGGGGTTGCTGTTCACCATCCACAGACTGTTCCGGGACTGCGCCAACGACAGCGTTCGATGCATCTGTGGTGAGAATGAGACGAGCGTTTGAATCGTAAGTGATGAAACATAGTTTTGTGGCATGACATAAGGCTTCATTTGCTGTCGAGAAAGCTGCTTTGGCTTCAGGTGACAATTCAATTGACTTGCGTTTAAAGTCAACTAGGTCAGATAGAGGTTTTACAATGTCCGCGCAATGAGGAATGAAACGTCGATAGTAGTTGAGTATGCCGAGAAATCGTCGGAGTTGCATCATCGTAGTGGGAGTCGGAAAAGTCGAAATAGCCTCAACTCTATCTGGCAGAGGTGTGATGCCGGTTTGATCTATACGATGTCCCAGGAAATCCAATGAGTTAACTCCGAAGGCACACTTATCGATGTTGATTTTAATATCATATTGCGCGAAACGTTCAAAAACAGCACGGGGCGAGAAAATTGTTCCTCGTTTAAGCGGCTAGCGATCAAAACATCGTCAATGTAGACGTACGCAAAAGGAAGTCCGCGTAATACTTCGTCCATGAATCGTTGAAATGTTTGAGCTGCATTACGGAGCCCGCAGGGCATCCTTGTGAATTCAAAAAGTACGAAAGGTGTTGTACTGGCTGTCTTTGAACTATCTTCCTCCGCGATCGGGATGTGATAATAGTGGCGTACAAGGTCTAATTTAGAGAAGATAGTAGCGCCAGCGAGTCCTAACGAAAAGTCGTGTATATGCGGTATGGTGTACCTGTCCGGGATTGTGCAATTGTTGAGAGCACGGTAATCACTGCAAGGTCGCCGATCACCCGGAGACTTTTTAGGTACTATGTGTAGCGGTGTTGCCCAAGAGCTGTTCGTAGGTCGAATTATGCCCAACTGAAGCACACGTTCGAATTCAGCTTTGGCTCTTTTGAGTTTATCTGGATGTAAACCGCGTGGACGGGCGAAATCCGGATACCGCGTGTTGTAATGTGATGTTCCACATTGTGCTCAACCGTCTCGGTATGTGAGCACGGCCGAGTTAACGAAGGAAAATCCTTTAACAATGCTTCGAAAGACGGTGTTGGTGGGAGAGCGGGTCGGATGCCGATTGGCGTTATCGTCGATTGAACACCATTCACCGTGCAGGCGGTAGTGTTGTCAATTCGCTTACGCTTCTTGACATCAACGGAAGGGTTAAAGTGTGCCAGGAAGTCGGCACCGATGAGTGGCGTTTGGACGTCGGCAAGCAGGAATGTCCAACGGAAACATCGCTGGAGACCAAGATCGACAGTGGGTGAGCGTTCCGCGAAAGTTTTGATGCGACTTTGATTCGTGGCCTGTAAGGTGTACTGGCCTGACTGAGGACGATTGTTTGGTTGCGGAGGAATGACGCTGAGCTCGGCTCCGGTATTGATGAGAAACTGCAAGCCGGTCGACCGGTCCCTGATGAAAAAGAGACGACCAGTACCTGCTTTTCCAGCAACAGTTGTCGCCGTTACTGGCTGGCCTGCCGGTCTGACGGTGACGCGTGGCAAGTTCGGAATGTGCACGGCGGGGTGCACTTCATTGCTTTGCTCAGAAAGTTTTGGTGTTACCAGCACCACCTTGGTCAAGTGCGAGAGTTAGATCGTGTACGGCTATTGGGTGGTTGCTTCTTCAGTTCGTTAATCTGCATAGCCACATTGTCCATACGGTGGCACATTTTCTCTATCAAAAGTTCCAGGCTATCATCAGTTGTCGGGGCTGAAGTGGGTGACTTGGGAACGGTTATGGTCGTGGTGCAGACTGGCTGTGAAGGGAAAGTCTCTGCTACTTTGTCCCCAAGAGCTGTCAATTTGTTGAGTGAGCTCTCTTCATCCATGGCAGCCAAAATGTGTTGTACCGTGGATGGCAGTTTTTCGGCCCATAACTGTTTTAAAATGGCATCGTCAAGCTTTCGCGAGCCTAAAGAACCTCTCATATAACGCAACAGTTGAGATGGAGACCGATCACCCAACTCAACCGAGTTGAACAAATCATGTAGTCATTTTACTTCTGACTTCCCAGTGCGTTTTATGATGGCGTATAGGGGAAATCAGCTGGGATTGATTCCAACAGGTCTTCCACTTCAGCTGCGACATCAAAAGGAAGTGATTGTACCACGTATGAAAATCTTATTCTCTCTGATGTTATCCGCCTGGTGGTGAAAAACGGTCTCAATCTGATGGAACCACAATCGAGGGTTTCGGGCGCTGTACTCAAGCAGTTTTAAAGCAACGTTGTGCTCGGTTTTAATGGTAATGTCTGCAGTGTCGTCAAGCATTGCTAATGGTAACAAAAGGTGGACAGGAACGCAGTTCGGAAGAAAAAATAAGCGGCCTCACCAATAAATGTAGTGGATCTAAACAGTATATGGAAACTCAGGTGTAAATAAGAATTCGAAATCTGATGGAAAAGAAAAACAAATAACCCACAATAGTTCGTGGAGGCACGTTGGTTTAGCGTTCCACTACACCAAATGAGGATTCTCACTGCTACTACTTGTCGTGTGTCCCCCAGATAGTCTCGATGTCACGACTGAGATAATTCCAACGACAGATTAATAAATAAATAAATTTGCCATACTAAACGGTTGATTCCGCTGAATTGTA
This sequence comes from Paragonimus westermani, assembly GCA_008508345.1. Classification (NCBI taxonomy): domain Eukaryota; kingdom Metazoa; phylum Platyhelminthes; class Trematoda; order Plagiorchiida; family Troglotrematidae; genus Paragonimus; species Paragonimus westermani. Next base: position 28,839 of record QNGE01001933.1, on the reverse strand, counting down.
ACTCTTCCAAAGATTTGTACGCCACCGACCCTGAACGCGAACAGAAAGCAGAACTCGCGAACTCGGAAGAGTAATTCTTGAAAATTATTGATTACTCTGTGTAACGATTAATCTCGTTCAAACATCATGTGTATATGCGAGGTTGAAGAAGATGAAAAGGCATGATTAACAATAAAAAAATGGAGTGGAAAATAGTGTGCAATACGCTACACACATCTTTTTTGAGTGGGCCTTTCTACGTCAGCTTTTCGCAAAATAGCCCAAGTAATACCATATTCCAGGTAGTAACTATAGGGGTCACACAGACTGGGGTTTCAAAGATGTTACCTCTCCTTGTGGCTATTTTCTGAAGCACTCTGGAGCCCACAGAGAACTGGCCCACTTCTAAAGCTTGCTGGATACCCAACGTCATTTGTTTCACGCTTAGCGCATTCATAACAAGGGGCACCACCACGGACTTAGCGGCTATTTGATAGATACCCGGTTAAGGGTAATTCGATTCTAGACAGCAACGACGTTAGAATCTGATTAAAGTTGATCGTCGAAGATTCATACGACGAAAGGGCTAGACAGCTGGTAGAAAAAATTTCGTATGAACTGCCTGACATACTGTCTTCTTACGTATGCCCGAACGGTCAGCTGCTTTTTCGAAGGACAGATTTGCAAACAAGAGGGATGAGGCATCTTCGTACGGATAGGCCACCATCCGGTATTTAAAAGGTTCACTTCTATAGTCACCCTGAGGCCATCGATTTATACGTAGGGCGGCACGATATGCTTCAGGTACATGATAATGCAGAAATTTCTTCTCAGTATCTGCCGTGACCTCAACCAGACAGACAGCAAATATCGACAACACATATGAACTTCGAGAGGCGGGATCCGGCCTTACTACTACTTGTTCGTTTAGATATGGCACGGCACCTTGCCAAGCAGTCAGATACTGCAGGAATTTTGTCGGGCTTCTTTGAGTTGAACACAGGGTAGTGTGGTACGTACTCTGTCATAGCAAGCTGATTGAGTTCAATGTCCTTAGGTGTCCGTTCGACGTTACCATTCAAACATGAGATCGTATCAAAGCGGCAAGCCATAAATGCAGTTCTTCATCATGTAACAGGTGATTTTAAAGAATGTTCGAACATTTCAAAGCCAGCATTCGACTGAGAATTAAAGGGACCTTCACAGCTGTCCACAGTAACGAACTTAGAAATAACCATTAATCAGGTGGATAAGACCTTCACCCATTGTTACGGACAATTTATCCCCGTGTGAATAGGGTTCCAGAACGCTCCCTGCATCATCATACCTTTGGTTGAACATGAGTTCGAACTGCTTTGATAGCGAGGGTTTCTTGCTAGGAACCGCAGATAACAGAAACATATCATTCAGCCAAGCAAAACTTTAATCGCATAGGGCTGCGTCTGTCGATTGAAACTTCGGCCAAGTACTCGGCGGGCCTCTCTGATATCACAATCAATCAACGTACCGACCTTTCCTTGACCGATCTCCTCGAATTTGATTTCAGTCAAGCCGTACCACTACTCACCCACAACTCACACAGGAAATATGATCACAACCAGCAAGTCTTTTGTAGTATTCACCTCGTCAGTCTAAACGATTCCAATCATAAAAAGCAGAAGTAACTTGGGTTTTGATTTGACAGACTTGAAGTTAAACGCGCCACCAACAGTCGTGATTGTCAGACACGACTTTCAACAAAGCTGTTTCACAAGGGTTGTGCTTGTTGAGAAAAACATAAGTTCCGACGAAACAATTCGGCATTTCGGACCCACACCAGGTCGTACGCTCGTTGCAGTATAGACTCCACTGCTGCTAGACGAGTACTGTCGTGTCGTTTACTCCAAGGGACCATGGAACAAACAAAGATGCTGGCCTCAGCGACCGTCTCCGACACGCGGGTTTTTTGCCATGACAGCAAAATTCAGTGTCTTAACTGGTTCCCCCAGTGAGTCCCCCCATCTAGTTACATATGACGTATCCCGACTACTCTTTGTAACTTACCGAAATCTATCTCGCGCCACTCCCGCGCACTGTGAAACAAACATGGTAAGATCGGTAAACATGAGTTTGCGTCCTCTCTGGCCTACCTGGTCTTCCTTCCAATCCTGTTCAGAAGTTTGGAGGGTAGTTCCTTCACACCCTGTTCCAGTTCAGTGGAAGAATAAGTATGCACCGTAGCCCACCTGTTCAAGAGCAGTAGTGAAATTTTTCGTGCAAGCGGACAGTCGTGTCAGTTCGTCAGCAGTATCTGGAACATGCCGTCCTTCTTTCAGTAACTCGTCGATCCTAGACCTGGCAAGATAATTCAGCTGCTCATGAAGGTCTTGTAATACCTCTCTTACCCCCACGTACGTCATGGATGGGGGCAACATTATAGAGCCTCCAAATGTCTCGCAAGCATTTCTTGACAACAATGTGAAAGACAGAGCATTCGCTGAGTGTATTATGTCACTCTATTTATAACACAGTGTTCAGATTTTTTCGTGAGCCTGCGGTAATTAAATAGATTTTCGTCTAATTAGATCATGCGATCTTTGGCAAATTAAGTATGCGAAGGCTGATGCAGTCACACAGTCCTGTTGGTGGGCTTCAAGCCCATGAAAGAGAGGACAAGTTTGATTCTTACGATATGCCAAGTGCTGTTCAACATACAGGCCTGCTTGATTCTGATGTCCAACCAACAAGAGCCTGTAATGTTGTTACGGCCCTAAATCTAATGACACAATTCTAGACTTTTCAATAGGTTGTCCGGCTGCTTCTACATGTTACCCAGCCAGTAATAAACACTTCTTCATATCCAATTCTTCCACTAAATGCTTCTTCGTTAGGTTAGCAATGGCAAGAAGCGACAAAATGTCAGTTACTGAAAATAATAGTGTAGTGGCCTCCATGAGTGCATTACCCTTTGTCGCAATTTTCTGTACATGACGCTCTCATGTGGAGTCTGTTCGTTCGGCAAAATGGTGTATGCTATTTCCATCCTTATGGAAATTCTCTGTCATTTTCCGTTCTGTGTCATACATTCAGGACGCTACACAGTTGTGAATTCCTCTTTCTCGGTTGTGGTAAGGTACCGGATGCTGCACTGTTTGCCGATTTCTCCATGATAGCTATCAGAGAATTGTAGCAGTTGGAAGTACGCAGCAATAGTCGCAGTTGTACTTGGCTCAGATCCAGGGTTAGTTTTCACGCAGTAGAAGTAACGCAAGGAATAAACTGAAGGAATCGTATTTTAATGAATATTTTGCACAGCGTAATCAATAATGTAGTTAGACGACAGTACCACAATGTTCGGTTACGAATCACAGTCACAAGAAGACTCGATTAAGTTTGTTGGGACCTTCCCATATGGTCCTCGTCGTCCAAAAATAGGCCTATCGCAGCTGCTACAGGCATTCATGACGGATCTGTCGGAGATGTTCGATGATATATTCCGAGTTCCAACGCCGTGAACTTAAGGACTTTCACGACCGGGCAGTCTTCGGGGCAACAAACGACCAAAATAGAACTGGATCTAGGATTCTGTGGTGCTGGTAGACAGACAGAAAGTGTGCAAACAAAACAGCTAAACAACTCAACCACGACAGCCAGTCTCAATGGTGAAACTGTGCAGTGAACACATAATTCAACCGCTAACAGTTGACCAATCGTTGCAAAATGAATGCTGGAAAATAAGTTAGTTGGAACGTCTAGGGTAGAGAGATCCATCATATAAAACAAACATACGGCACATTCAAGTATCCTTGAGGTGGCCGAAAGTTACTGCTAAGACCGTACAGGATTTCGGCCATTTCCAGGTCATACATTTCGATTTGGAAAACACGGCTTTCGAAAAGTAACGTTGGAATGGTTCCAATTACCTAATGGTTGAAATTTCGGCGTCGCATCATAAAGTTTTCCGTACAATCCCCGAGTTCTTCAAAATTTGACGGTTTGACAGATTTGATTGATTTTTCCCGGATACGGTTTCCAGCGGCGCCGTTGGATTGGGGGCTTGTTGGTATATCAAGCAGATGTCGACATTCTACTTTTTTCAACCAATCTTTAAACTTCCGTGCAGCGGAGTGAGTGTTATATTCAATAGTGCTATTACCCGACTGAACGTTCTTCGCAGTGCAGTCAAAGTGACGTCCGCACCTTCCGGCGACTTGAATTAGATTTCCGGTCAACGCGAATATGAATGAACGACGACGCAGTTGGAACAGGCTATGGTGGGTTGCTACGGAATGGGCAAATCCGGAGGCCAAAATAGTGTTTTGAGCCAGTCAAATAACTCGTTTGATTTCGCAGCCTAGGGAGGTTGGTTCCGAGATAGCTATTTTCGCCAGACCTACGTATATTCCTTAAAGAATGTTGGGGTTGGAGGCGGATCCTCTGTTTCACAATGAGGCCTCCTCCATTTTGCTGGTAACGGACTACGAACTACCTCAATTTGTGCAGCCAGTCTCGGTGGGGTCGAAAAGGTAACACGGTAACTCATACCGAGGTACCACATTGTATCTTCTGAAAATGAGTAGTCTCTCATGAAATGATGACTACGGGCTTGGGTATTTGCTCCAGAATTAGAACGTAATGAATAGTTGTGGATAACAGCGGAACAGTCTGCATTAAAATACCCGAAAAGTTTACTGAATGACCGACGCACGGAACAGGTCTACTTGGACACTGACATAGGGCTTAGGGGCAGGCTTGGGTCAATTGAGGCAGTCGTGCCGAAGTCGCTAGCTTGTGCAGCATGAAAGAATGAGGTGTATCGCCTTACATTTTGCCGGGGTGAACAGGATTAGATTGTCCGTAGCTCGGTGGTGTAGTGTTCTCGAGCCACTTTGTGGCTCATCACTTCCGGATATACTTTCCGCCCTTAGACGAAGTTCATTACCAACAGCATATAATAACATGGAATTGATAAGATAGAAAATTTCCAAAACAAAGTCAAATGCGGAGCTCCTAAGTATGAAAAGTTGTGGCACATCATTCGCCACCCAATAAAACCCAGGGGGAAACGTTTACTATAAGACTGAAGCAGCGATCTTGGGAGTAACCGGTAAACCGCTGAAGAAAAAAATTGAGCCATAATTACAATGGTTCGGACAGACTGATAGACTGTCCCAGTCGATCGAAGAAACTCTATTCATCAACGCGTCATCGAGAAGTTCTGGGACGCTGGCCCAGATAGCCGGGGTAATATGATCATCCGAGTCCGACAAAACATCAGAACAGACAATCCGAATGGCTAGAATTTATGAGGTGCTACCAACAAAACCACAATAAAAATTTTCTTTCGTTGTGGGTGTGAACTAATCGGATATTCAGACTATCCGGTAGAAAAAGGCACTGAAAATGAAGCAACCAAAAATGACTTCGCAAGTGATCACTAGTCACCGGGAAGTTAGTTAAATTGTATGAGCAGTAATAGTTTTTTTTTTAAAAAAATCCTGACATTCTGTGTGCAGTCAAGTTACAAAACCCATCTTGATTGTTCAGCATACAAAACGGAAGGAAAAATAACAGCATGTTTGGTACACAATTTTCAATGGCACACCAAACACGTTACAAAGAGCCTGACATTCACCGTCACACCAAACAGAACGACTAACGCAATAGACAAATTTTAACAGGTCTGCCACCCGTACGCTAAATGGTCTTCTCGGATGAAGGTATTGAGGGAACTCCAGGAAAGCTGCATCGGCTGGTTTGTGTTATCGGCCGCTTTCGCCCAATCTAAACAAACGGTGCATAAATTGGTAGCACATGAGATTCTATCTCGAAATCCACGTTGACCTTTAGGCAACAGAGTAAATCGAATGAAATGTTTGTGTAAGCAACCGTCAATTGAGTTCTGCGCTGCTTTCGAGCCGATTGATAATACTGCAACCGGTCTGTAATAAACGGGTCTTTTACGACCGACGCTTTCAAGGGTTACTGAGGCTCTAAACATTTCCCAGGCCCTGCGAGGCGCGTCTTCCACGAGTGACGCATCAAATTACCGCCGTGTGGGTCTGACAATTCTTCAACAGACTTCCACAGTATTAGAGGACAAGTGAGACTATGACCAGAATACTTGGCTTTGTAAAGTGCCAGTGGCCTTTGAAACAAGATTGATGGTATTCGTGTCATTGTCTTTCTGGAACTTGTGGTGCTACTGCTAGTGTACTGAGAATAAACGATCACGTTATACCACTCGCGAGTGGATAGGCGCTGACATCTATTAAACCACGAAGTAACCGAGGAAGAACACACGAAGATAGATTGGGTACTCTCCGGTAAGAAATGGCGAGCCCCATACGTGTAACTGATAACTGTGACCGAGGATTATTATTACGTGCTTGTGTTGGGGGTATTTTGGAAGCATATACCACCTTCGTTTAGTTTCTGAATAATCAACGATTGAGACAAGCGTTTTCGATCCACAACTGTTGGTGAAGTGACCCAGATTGAGATTCCGTGGCCGCAGCCGTTGGTCTATGAGAAAGCTTCAAGCTTTCTGGGTTGTTCGAAAAGGTTGGCTGAAGTAGCCAGATTAAAGAAAGATCAGCGGAGCTGGTGTACTCGCGCCTGCTCCTTAAAAACGGAAAAGAAGTGGTGTTGGAGGCGGGGAAAAGGAGTCATGCAAGCCCAGATTAAGCTGCCGCCAATACGATGTTGATCACCGGGTTCTGCTATCAAGTGACCATGTGGCTGTTCATAGTCACCTAGCTCGACCCCGGGAGTGACGCCGACGCATGTGTCACGTCATTACGGGTAGCGTTCTTAAGAGCTCTGCCAGGGTTAGACAGGGATTTGAAACAATGCGTGCTCATTGAAAGAAGGGAAGCAGCTGTTCATTCACAACTAAAGATTGTTCTTGTCGCAGATCTGATGATTCTGGAAGAATTGGTTGGCGTGGCCTGTGAAACGCTGGTGGAAAATTTCCTGGTGGTGAACGAGCTGAAGACAAACAAACGAAGTGAGGTGGACGAAATCAGAATTATAATAGAGGATGTGATTCAGGAAGCGATGGCTTCGAAGATCGAAAGGACCGAAGAAACTGCTTGCAGCACGGCTGCAAACGCAGAAGATTTGGACAACAGTGGAGATTTCACTCAACAGGCAAAAACGTCGTACTTCAAAAGAGTGGCAAACGGTTTTCCAACTGAGAATGAAAGTCCGGTAATCGATGTGATCGATAAGCCGGCGGTTAAAGCTAGAGTTTAAATATTTGGGAGTCTTGAATGCTGTTTGATTGTCATATGAACGGCGATATCCTTGAGCAATTCCAAGTCACGGAAGATTACTAAGCAATGTGCAGTGGTCATTTGGACGGCGGACGGAATTACTCACAAAATTAGTAGCGGGACAAAACATTGTGTTGAAATCAGTGGTTGTGTGGTCAGAAAGCTTTTCGTCGTTACGCCTGACACAAGTCAGATAGTACAGGGAACGGCTCGTCACCGTGTTGGAGCATTGGTGGATTTGAACCACGATGAGCTTTTAATGAAGTATGAACTGGTTCCATTAATGAGGAACAGCAAGCTACAGCTTGAGCAAATTAAAGGGAATTCGTACACGACTGGAGAGTTTCTGATCCAGAACCGTGCCTATTCCCCACAGCAGTTGAACCAGAAAACCAGATGATGGACAAAGAATTATATTTTAATTAGACTGGAAAATGAACTGTGGGGAAGACGCGAGAGACCAGCGGGCGGGCGACGGGAAATCTGTATAACCTTATGGGTAGGTCGGGCAAATTTGCGCACCCAAGCAATCAAACAATGTGATGCTCATGGTCAAAATACACGACAGGGCGATTGGAATAAGTGGTAAGTCAATTTCATGATATTGCTCATTGGTGCTGAAAGGAGTGGTACGTTAATTGCAAAAACTTTCTGTTATTGACCAGGGTTTTATGGCTTGGGTGACTCAGTTGGACGAGAAAACTCAGCAGGCAAAAACGATTTTGACTAATCTGCTCCCACAGAAGTCCACAATATATACAGCAGGAAGGTGAGCTGCAGAAAGAGGATATGCCGAAGGAAGAAATCATTATGGATGGAAATGGTCCATTCAGATCTTGTGCCATGTTAGTGAAGGATTCCGAAGGAAATGTTCGATTTTATGTCAACCCCATCGCAACACTAGTTCCCCGTTCGTAGACTCAGAGTTTCTGAGGCCTTAAGCTAGCACGGTTCAGAAATCTTAATGATAAGACGGTGAATCTAGAAGCGAACTTTGTGTGATCATTTACTGAGTGTACAAACCAGCAGACCTCAGCATAAGCACGTTAAGGCGCCAGAGAGGTGAGAATGAGAGTTTTCCTAACACGACCGCAGGCCAGCCAGTAAAGAGAACGAATGTCTACGGGAACTCTCACCTACTCTGACAGTCTAAGCAAACATCAGACTGGCTGGATGTCGTTCCTAACGATGAAGAATGCAGCACTGTTTTTTTATAACGTCACAGAAGGCAAGGGCATACACATTGCTGGATTTACAGTCGGAACAGCGGATAGATGTAAATAAGCGATTATTAAACTGTTCGCTAACGATTCAAGTTCACACCGAGTTACGCGTAATCTGTTGATCTAATAAATGTCTTCCTTAATATCCATCGGCAGAGGAGATAATTTATCTTCAAAGCGGTCGATGAGAAAGCGCTTGTACAAACTGGATTTATTACGGTGCTAATGGAATAACCAAAGAAGAAAAATTAATCTCTCACCTTGAACGTGAAGGATCCTCAGAAATCGAACAAAGAATGTCCCCGTACAACAAATTCGATAAGTAGGCGCCGCCTAATAATGTGGGACGACAAAACGGAATTGAGCACACTTAAACGGTCGTTAGTTGGGTCGGAGCAAAACGGCCGTTTGCGCATCCAGAAATAATGAGAGTTGCAAGTTATTCATGAAAAAATGTGGGAGAAAAATGTCTAATTATGACATTTAAGAATTTGCAGGGCTCAGACAGTAAGGGAGACGGTAGCTGATGTAGGAATAAGGATGATTATCGCAGTTAATTTGGAGGAACGAAATAAAACGTGTGGCCACCTTACAACATTAACCAAACCTAGTTCAGTAATTTCAAGAATAATGCAGCAAACCTTAACAAAATCATCAGCAATCGGATCGGTGTTAAACAGCTCCCACTGTGAGTGAAAAATAGTACCTTCTCCAACGCTGTACGATCCTCCAGGAAGACGTTTATCAACGCGTAGCGAAAAACAATTATCCCAGATATTCAAAACAAGATTGGATCGTGATGCCACGGTACTATTGAACAAATTATCAAAGTGAATATTCAGACAACCTCAACAGTTTCGATCGATAGATCGTTTTCAGGGAATGGGTTACAATTTGTTGCTGAACGGGCTGTATATGAACCATACTCACAGAATAAGGCAGTCATACCCAAAAGAGCTCCCCCGAGCAGTCAACAGGTTCAAAACAAAGGGGGTGAGCCGAGCTACAAAAAAGAGGGTGCACGCACCAATCAAGTAAAGTACATTGCCCGACAATTGGTTATTTGCACAATCATCACATTGACGTGACAAAACAAAATCGTTTAGGTCATGGTCAAATTAACGTCCAGAAACAGGGGAGGTTGAATGCAGAGGGGTGAATATTTAGGGGAATTGGGTTGGGTGGGGTTTTCACATGACTGTAGTACAAAAATTCGATACAAATGCATGTCATCTAAGCTGACAAACATACACTACGTTCATGCGACTAATGCTCTAGGTGTTGGAAGGATTGCATAATACTGTTGGTTGTGAAGATGCTGTCGTCATCTAAACTGCCAGTGAGGCAGAGAACACGATACTCATTTTAAGTGTCCTGCAGAAAGTCGAACAAGCCCGTCAACCGAATGATAGTCCACAGTCACAACTCGAACGACAAACACGGATATATCTTGGTTACAAAATCGGTGAAGTACAGACCTAATCAATGTTCGAGAAATTGGTGAAGATCGGGTTTTTATCTGCACCAGCTTTCAAAAGGACGCCGTGACAGATTTGCCGTCGCATTAGTTTTTGGGGCCGTCTTAGTAAAGCGTCGTTCATATCGCAAGCCACATACACAGCACACTTTAGTGCGTACGTGCACCAAAGTAACGTTTCCTCAAGTGTACGCAGAAATACCAGACGCGTAATGAAAATACAAATAATTGCGAGACCAAAAATATATTATGCGATAATTAAAAATGGTCTCGATCAGCGCTAGGTGACACCGATACGCGAAACGGCTAGGGAGGATAAGGATCCGACCGTCGAACGCGCAAGCAAGCCGGAAAAAGTGTGTGTCGCGCTTGGCGCGCATACGCCGACAAGCATGCCAACAAATAAACGCGACCCCGTGCATCAGGCAGACGGCAGGCGAAGATCCTTAAGGTCCTATGTACAATGTGAGCTAAGATTTTAGGAAGGATTTTACACATCCTTCAGCAGGCAGACCGGGGGTATCTCCAGATCACTACACAGCCCCCCTCCAGAATGGTACTGCGAACGCAACCCTTCGATCTACGGGACGACTAATTGTGGCCAGCCACCCTTGGCCTAGTCTAGTTCATGCCGCACCAGTCTGCGGTTGGTACTGCAATTCCAAGACGCCGCAGGCGGAGGAGTACTAGTGCCAACAGTCCCTAGCGAGCTCCTACTCGAGTGTCCCCTCTTACGGTGTCGAAACGAATGGGGAATTTAGAGTTCGCATGTCGTGGCCCCGGGGGTAAACGTTGTGGTCGCATAACAGTATTCGCGTTGCGAACTTCGATCGGCTCAGGACGTAAGCGCGTGCACGGAAATAAAAAGCGATATAGGTAAGGTTGGGCACATGTACAAGTGGCAAACTTACCTGGCGAACATAAATACGCGGACATGCGTCGGAACGCTTTTTTGGTTTTCAAAAAAAGGTTTGCGGTTTTTTTTGTTTTTTTTTCGTAGTGCTGAAATGAAACAGGACCTAACGAATCCTAGTTATCTACCAGACGTTTAGGCCAATGTACCTTACGACCCGAACGTGTTACGGTAGGTGTTGGCGTAGTCGGCGACGTTGTGTTCGAAGATGAGGCGCTCGGACAAGGCTGTTCAAAGGCTCTTGCATTCCTGGCCACAGGATACAGAGAAGCATTGGAGGCTTCTTCAGTCCTTTCAAAGTAGGCAGGCTTTGGCCGGTCGATGCTAACGGTGTCCCGATTACCCTGGCGCTCGAATACGTAGAAGCGGTCCTTCCGTTGAAGCACCCTGAATGGACCTTCGTAAGGTCGCTCGAGAGTGCGTCATGAACCATCCACGCGAACAAACACGTGTGTGCAGTCGTGGAGGTCTTTGGGAACAAACACTTTGCGGTTTTATTTCCGAGTGCCCGTGACGCGGAGGCGGCGCATACGCGGAGCAAGTTGCCTGGCGTAGGAAGCATCGTATCGGAGTGCGTCTGTGGCGTACGAGAGGTAATCACCAGGAAAACGCAGCGGTTGGCCATAAAGGAGTTCGGCGTTGGAAACGTGAAGGTCGGCCTTGAGGGCCGCTCGAATGCCGAGCAAAACCATTGCCAAAAAACAAACGCGACCCCATGCACCATGCGGACGAAGATCCTCTAGGTTCTATGTGCAATGTGATCTAAGATTTTGGGAAAGATCTTACACATCGCACAGCAGGCAGACCGGGGGTATCTCAAGGTCACTACAACACTAAGTTTACCATGCTGGCCAGCCGACTCTACTCTGGATGCCCGTGACTTCGCGGACCAACCTTCGGGCAACGTAGACGCACCAGGGGACAGCGCTCTTCCGAAGTAGGGGTTCGAGCAACTGTTCTGAAAAGAGAAACAATACGAACAATTATGAGCCGAAGGCCCAGTAAGCCATGCACACGACTTACACAAACGTAAGCTAAAACGGCACCGACAACACAGCAGCACGCCCCGTTACACAACTCAAATTCAACCTGTGTGCGCTCGCTGGTTTCGATTGCGTGTTACACTAAGTACTGCTGACTCTGGCAGTCGGAAAAGGTCAGTTAACTTTTTTTCAAAGTGGAACACATGTCATAGTAGTAAAAACAATGACCTGAAATTGTCAGTAACTCGTCAGAGTTTTATCGTCGTGAGAGTTGCACAGAATTGAAGCCGCAGTGAAGCAAGAAGATGCTGTTTAATGTGCTGGCCGAACGATAGTGCCCGATGAACGAAGCCGTTCAGCGACAGAAAATGAGTGTTTGGCAATGGCGTGTCCTGGGAAAAATGGAGGCCACCGTTACTGCTCAGACTTTTTCACGTGGAAACCGACAACGAACCCTTGGAGTGGACCACGAAAGCTCGCGCGTTTGGTAAGAAAACGATTTTACAATTAGTTATGTATACCAAAGAAAACCTTTCCAGATTTACTCTCTCGGGCGCAAATACAGATGAATTCCATAGGGACGCCATCGAAGACGGCAGTGTTGAAGAACAGAATAGCCCCAAAAGGCTACAAAAATAACAAAGGATGGACACAGCTATCTTAGAATTAACTGGACAACTATTTGCGAGTAGGCAACTCCCAGAAAGTGAAAGGCACTCGGAGCCGAAAGGATTCAGTGTGAACTAGTCAGAATTGCAGTTGAATAGTGCCGGAATTTTAATGCACCCGCTGCGGGATGGAGTGAACGTGCCATCATTACTTACGAAGTTGAGACAGACATTTGTGAGGAACTGTCACTAGGTGGGTCTACTGGATGCCACAGAACTCACAAAATGTCCAGACAGAGGGGTTCAAAGCAACTGACTTGATAACAGTGTCAGGTGCTGAAACGCACCAAATACGCGAGTAATCACCTCAATCAGCCAAGCAGTCAGCGGAAATGAGAAGACATGGTTAATGGATTTTAAGAATCTCTTTCCGGTGACCACTTAAGGTAACCAGTACATCGTCGTCATGGAAGAACATTTTACGGAATGGACAGAAGCGACTACCATACTCGATCCGATCAGCTTAAAAGCACTAGCGGCGACTTAATTGAATGGCTCCATTTTCGGCGCAACCTTGTTGTAAAATCTGATACTTTCAAGCGAGGTGTGTTTGGTTAGCACAGTCTTGTGTGCCACTTGGACATTCTTCACTTTTCCACCCCAAAGGACGCTAACACTTTCTTTTCCCCTGGTCGTCTTAACTTAAAGAGTACTGCACTGTTTTTCGGCCTCCGCAGTATTGCTATTGGGTGGCTTATTAAACCCGGAGTGAAAATCTGTGGAAGTGTTCCCACACGTATACAGTGCTGTGAGGAGACACATCATGAGACATCACGACGAATACTACCTGATCACTTAGAAAGTGAGGAATTTTGGAACTGCTTGGGTGACTAACAAACCGAGAAATTTTACACCCTCAGTCGAATGAACTGACTCAAATAAGCAGTTTCACAATGTCAGAGTAGCTGGCGTAAAAAGATGGAGCTGGTGGGAGGTGTTTTTGGTGATTCTGCCGATTCTTCACGAGGCGTAATGAAGGAAACGGTGTTCAAGCAAACAGTTAGGCAGGAATTAACAAAAGCACGGAGGTTAGCCATCCCGAACTTGAGAAGTGCACAAGGGACAATCAAGGGGGAGTCAGTTACAAAGTTGTAGAGTTCAGACGGGCTATGGTCGATCAATTACGAACAACGCAACGAGTAGACGAGAAATATATTGTCGACACGTAAAATCGACGAGAGCGAGCGAGGAGCGAGATGAAACGTCAACACAACAAAACGTCACGCGAGCAGGCACCGGAGCAGAAACGTTCGAGTGCGCGGGTGGTCTGCCGGTAACCATACTCGTTCAAACAAACGTTTAAGAGCATACAAAATGTAGGGGAAGGGAGAGAGTACAAATGCTAACTGTTACTTCAACGCAGTTAGCCATAAACAAATAGTGTCGCTACAGAGCTCCCCCGCTAGAAGACAACCAGAGTGTTGACTTCGATAATGTAGGAGTTTTTCAGTTAACCGGAACCGTTGACTCGAGCATGAATGGTCCAATTTACTCCTGCCACACAGCTCGCGTCCACGTCCGGTGGAAGGGTGAGGGAAACAATTGAAAATGGTTGGGGGTCACTGTTGGGGAGGTTAATGGTTGTGGGCAGAAGGGGAATTGGGAACAGACACGTTGTGGTCGGCCTACTAGGGCCGTAGCCTTGTTCACGTCCATCGCGGGCGATCGTCATCGGAATTCGAGCTTTCTAGCGTCTTCTCGCAATGCACGCCCTCCGTGCCCCATGTAGATGATGGATGGTTAATTTCAGGTATCTAGAATGTACAGTGCTCATAAACTGAAAACGATAACCTCACCGGGTTTTCTGACTCCATGGCGTCCGACAAAATAAGGCTTTCTTTTGCTTTTCCAAAGAAAACGTCTCGCCGACAGTCTGTTGTAGGTTAGGCCATCTAAAATCAACTTGTTAAGGAAGTGACAACAAAAATTAGATACGGCGGACGTCCACGTAATCTGCGAATCGCACTGGCCTCCGCAAATCTCGCCCGCGTCTGCTCTGGGGGCTTGGCCCCGTCGAGGCAGGCGGAGTCGCCACTGAAAGCGAATCTGTACCAACGCTAGGTAATGTACCGACTGAAGATGGCGTTGCTGCTTGCGAACCAGTTTCCTTATCGGGTACCTCTATAAACGCTGGCTTCAGTCTATCGATAGAGATCACCTCGCGTTTACCATTGCGTTCCAGCACGAAAGTCTTAGCATAGCGTGCGAGGACGCGAAACGGTCCGGTATACGGCGGGTGCAAAGGTCGTCTAGGAGTAACCGCACGAACCAAAACATGAGAACAAGTTGACAGACGAGGGTGTACGTACGTTGGCGTCGTCTGTTCTCTCGGTGGATGTGGTCGGAGTCGCCTCATGTGTTGGGCTAGCCGCTCGCCGTAATCTGCGAAGTTGATAGGTCCCGTTGCGCGTGGGGCAACCAACTCGCCGGGTAAACGTAAGGAGCACCCATACACTAACTGGGCGGGGGTGGTATGCAGGTCAGCCTTCAGCGTGTTACGGATACCTAACAAGACTAGTGGCAGAACCTCGTGCCATGAGGGGTTGTTGCTAGCGGATAGTGAACTTTTCAACTGCCGATGAAAACGCTCAACCAACCCGTTGGCTGCCGGGTGGTAAGCTGTTGTGCGAATTCTACTACAGCCTAGTGCGTTGAGGAGTGAAGTGAAGGCTAAGTCAAAATGTGACCCGCGATCGGTAGTCACTACAGCAGGGCAACCAAACTGAGCGACCCAACGTTCTAAGAATGCTCGTGCGACGGTTTCCGACGAGCAATTCGGAATTGGTATAGCCTCTGGCCAACGTGTAAACCTGTCTACGCATGTCAGGATGTAAGTATACCCATCCGAGGGTGGCAGGGGTCCGACCAGGTCGACATGCACGTGATAGAAGCGTTCATCGGGGGCTGCAAAAGTTCCCACTGGGGTACGCGTGTGACGGTGGATCTTAGACCGCTGGCAGTGTATGCACGCTTTCGCCCATGTGCGGACGTCGCGATTGACGTTGCGCCAGACGAAGCGCTGCGTGACCAGTTTGACTGTTGAACGTATGCCAGGGTGAGACATGTTGTGCAACGTATCGAAAATTCGGCGGCGGAAGGCCAATGGAATAACCGGACGAGGAATGCCTTGTGAAGTGTCACAAATAATCAGACCACCGGAGGAATTCATGGGGACTCTTTCTAACTTAAGGGAACTGGACCGGCGGAGTTGTTCTATCTCCGGGTCGTTGTCCTGTGCGGCTGCGATTGCCGTCAGATCGACTGAGCTTTCCGTCGTGCTCAGTGTAGCATTAATGCGCGAGAGAGCATCGGCGACTGGGTTCGCAGTACCTGAAATATGACGAATATTGGTCGTGAACTGAGCGACATAATCCAGATGTCTCGTCTCTCTGGGGGAATACCTGTCCGTTGTCGAGCGTAACGCATACGTTAGAGGCTTATGGTCTGTGAATACGATAAAGTCCCTGCCTTCAAGGACATGTCGAAAATGGCGGATGCCGAGGTATACCGCTAACAGCTCCTTCCCAAAAGCACTATACCGCGACTCAGTAGGTTGTAACCGTTTAGAGAAAAAGGCTAGCGGGCACCAATGGGCACCGAGTTGCTGTTGCAGAACCGCCCCTACAGCCACGTCTGATGCATCCACGCTTAGCGCCAAGGGAGCAGACGGATGGTGATGCGACAGCGATGCTATATTGGCGATGGCCCTTTTTAAATTAATGAAGGCCATTTTTGCGGCCGTTGGGAATAAGAATGAACGTGTCTTACCTCTGAGTAGGTCGGTGAGCGGTTGCATTAGACAGGCACAGTTAGGGATGAAACGACGGTAAAAATTCACTAAACCATCGAAACGGCGAAGTTGCTTGAACGATGTGGGCTCCGGGTAGTCCACTATTGCCTGTACTTTGTCGGGGAGAGGTTCTATCCCGCTCGCGGATATACTATGACCCAGGAAGGCTACGCGGGACGCTCCGAAAGAGCATTTAGCCAGGTGTATGGTAACGCCATGATGCGACAGCCGGGTGAATAATGAACGCAAGTGTACGCAATGTTCCTCCTGCGATGAGCTGGCCACCAAGATATCATCTAAGTACGGATAAACACCGTCCAGCCCGCGACACACGTCGTGAATAAAACGTTGGAAAGTCTGAGCGGCGTTGCCCAGACCAAACGGCATGCGTAAGAATTCGAAAAGCCCGAACGGTGTTATGACTGCTGTCTTTGGGACGTCTTCTGGGGCTACAGGAATCTGATTGTAAGCGCGCACTAGGTCGATTTTTGTGAATATCTGTTTCCCTGACAGGTTTGCCGTCAAGTCCTGAATGTGGGGAATTGGATACCTATCGGGAGTGGTTGCGTTGTTCAACGCTCGATAGTCGCCGCACGGGCGCCAGTCGTTGTCAGTCTTTTTAGGCACCATGTGCAATGGCGAAGCCCACGGGCTATTGGACGGACGGATAATGCCGAGTTGGAGCATATGCTCGAATTCGGCTCGGGCAATTTTGAGCTTTTCAGGAGCTAAACGGCGTGGACGACATCGAACTGGCGGCCCTCGTGTGACAATGTGATGCGCAACGTCGGTTGTCACGGCCGGCAGTTCGTTAGCGGGGCGGATCAGTTGAGGGAATTCGGATAAAAGTTTCCCGTAAGGCTCGCAAACTAGAGGATTGGCTAGCATAGGACTGATCACAGCCGCGTGTGATGGCTTACCCTGAACGTTTAGCTTTGTCGAGGTATCGATCAGACGTGATCGACGTGCGTCGACCAGTAAATCGAAATGTCGGAGGAAGTCGATACCAACGATAGGGAAAGGAATATCGGCCACGAGAAAAACCCAGGGAAAATCGCGTCTAAGGCCAAAGTTTAAATTCATCAGTCGACGACCGAAGGTTTTAATGGGCGTACCGTTTGCAGCTCGGAGAGTAGTGCCGGATTCTGAACGCGCATCCATTACTGAATGCGGGATGACACTGACCTCTGCCCCTGTGTCTATTAAGAATTGCATTTTGGAGGTTAAATCTTTCAGAAAGAAAAGGCGACTGCTGTTTGACTGGCCTGTGGCTGTCGTCGCTAGAACACGCCGGCCTGCTAGTTTAAACGCTTTTTACCACGATGGCTACATGGCGATCGACATCGCCTAGCGTTTTCGCCATACGTCTCATGATACCAACAAACACTGCCAGTTTTTAGTCCGGGCGGTGATCGGGCGCGCGTTGGAGGAAGTCTAGACGGTGACCTATTGCGCTGAATGCTGGCGCGAAGATCAGCCAGTTCACGCCGCAACTGAGCTATCTCGGCGTTTGTTTCTGAGGGGTTGTGTTCACGGCATTCCAGTGATTTCCGCAGGTTTGCTATTTCGGCGTCCTTCGTGGCCAACAAATGATCCGCCGGACTGTTCGCGTTAACTATTTGCCCAACTACTGCTGGCTGCCCTGTGCCTCGGAAACGCTCATGTATTGCGTCGGCCGAAACCGCAAGGTCGCCTAACGAACGTGAGGGTAACACGGAAAGTAGCCCCTGCGTGTACTCAGGCAATCTTTGAATCCACAACTCTTGCAAAAATGACTCAGGCAACTGCGATTTACCTGCTACATGTCTCATCTCCCGAAGGAGAACCGACGGCTTCTTGTCCCCCAACTGTAGTCGTTGGAACAGTTGTTCCAAACGCATTTTATCGGATGACTGTGTTTCCTTAAGAATCGTCTGCTTAGCGGACTCATAACGATCGGTCGTCGACCCCAGTAAAATATCACTAATCAGGGTTAGCATATCTCGGGGAAGACGCGGTATAAGCTGCGAGAACTTATCTGAGTCATTTGTTATGCGCCGGTTGCCGAACTCTATTTCCAACACAGCGAACCACAGCTCTGGGTCGAGATCCCCAAAAGCGGGAACAGCTAGTGTGATCAACGACACCGAAGACGAGAATTCGGACTTCACCTCCTTAGTGGCCATAGCGACCGAGCGAATGGAAATGATATAAATATATATATGAACTATATATATACAATTTACGCACCCAAAAAGTGATGAGAGGATGGGAGAAAAAAAATGAACTCAGGTATACACTGATATATATATATATATCCTAAACGGGCTCACCAATTTGTAGAGTTCAGACGGGCTATGGTCGATCAATTACGAACAACGCAACGAGTAGACGAGAAATATATTGTCGACACGTAAAATCGACGAGAGCGAGCGAGGAGCGAGATGAAACGTCAACACAACAAAACGTCACGCGAGCAGGCACCGGAGCAGAAACGTTCGAGTGCGCGGGTGGTCTGCCGGTAACCATACTCGTTCAAACAAACGTTTAAGAGCATACAAAATGTAGGGGAAGGGAGAGAGTACAAATGCTAACTGTTACTTCAACGCAGTTAGCCATAAACAAATAGGGTCGCTACAAAGTCACTTGATCGATACACTGTATTCGAGCCTGATTAAAGGTTTAAGCACAGTTACCGGTGGGGTCCGAGTCCGACAGGACCCGCTTTCAGGGAGTTTCTGGTGAAGTGGAAGGGACCGTGTAGTCATGGCACGTCAGGACCCAGTAGATTTGGTTACAAAGGGGAGGTATCGTCATGGGGTTCACAGGAGCCAGCAACACAAGTGGTATGGTGTGTTAGTCTCAACAAGAAAGGTGCGCATGTTGGTGAGGAAACGAAGAGAATTTGAGCGACTTTTGCTGCAACTTGAAAAATCTTTGCAAGGGAGGAGAGTACTGAGGGTGAACAGTCAAGTTATATCACTCGTGAGTGGTTAAGCGCCGACACTTATTCAAGTATCGAAGTAACCGAGGAAGAACACAAGAAGATAGATTAGGGTACTCTCCGGTAAGAACTCGCGAGCCCCATACGTGTAACTGATAACTGTGGTGTCCGGGGATTATTGTTACGTGTAATGAGTGCTTGTGTTGGAGGTGTTTTGGAAGCATGTACCACCGAAGTCTTTTTTCTGAATAGTCAATTCCCGTGCCATCCGCGTTCTGGACTCATTTTATTGGAGATCTCTTTCAGCTCTACGGGACCAACGGCGAACATAATCAGATACAGGCAGCCCACAACGATGACGGCTTGTCCGTTTGACACGGTCATTCCATTTGTGCGACACAATTGTGAGGTGGCATGAACCTTGTCGGATAGACCTCACTGGTACTGACGTTTGGCCGCTTATGGACTATACAATATCAATCATTTGCTTCCTTCCATCCTTTCTAACCGATACGTTTCCCAAGTCGACCTCTTTACTGTTAGTAATTACCTGATCCGGTGTCGAAGTGGATTTTTGCCAATGGATCGTCTAGGCTGGTTGATCGAAATATGCCCATCGATGACTTCACTAGCGGTGTACACAATAAACTATCAGTGATCATTGAGAGACGGATACGCTGGAAAATTAGACCAAAACACATCGCCTATCGATTCTAACTTAATTTTTCTCTTTTCGGTGCACTGTCTGATCGTTCATATTAAAAATCAGAAATCTATTTCTAATGATATGGAGAATCCCAGTACAGCAGTGTACATCACTGCCCACAGTGATGAGTACCGTCTGCCGATTGAACACGTCGTAAATTGAATCACAGGGTTCTTTTTATACACGAGCTAGCAGGACTACCACAAGTTGAACTGTGGGCGGCTGTTGTGGCCACGGGCTAACAGTTCGCAAACGACAACAAATCATGGCCATGTGTCCCTCAGCCGAAATGACACAATGACGAAAACCAAGTGCGACCTGATCACCTTGCCACCATTGGTGCGACAGCTGTCAAACAGATGAGCTCCCCACGATTCAAGCACTGGCAGATCATGTTTCTTGCGCACGCTAAGTGCTTTTAACCCGGAATACAATGAGTTGGAAACTGTACCATCAGCTCTCCTGTTCCTATTTCTGCTGCGTCACGGCTGGCATTGGACTCCAGCTGGTTCATTATCTGGTATTAGTCCCGAGTTCGACAGTTACAGTGGCGTTGCACATCTTAAACAAAAAATGTCACTGGTCTCATTAAGTTCTCCCAAGCAGTGGGTAGATGACCATAATCTACTTGAGTCAATCAGTTACGTAGTTTTTCGTCACCAAAGTGAATGGTGTCACCAATCTTCAAAGTTAATGGCAAGCCCTCCCTGCTGAACGACCTCCGCAAATAGTGAATCGTAAATTTCGCATTAGTGAAACACCCTTCAGGCCATTGGGAATGAGTCAATAGTCACTGATGCACAACACTGACAAAAATGGTCCACAGTAGTTCTTTCCTAGGGTACGGGTGACGCCGACCAGGTATCCCACTGCGAACATTCAGAAATCAGTTTATCAGAACAATGTATGACTTAGAAAGTCACGCAATATCCCAGTCCACTTATCATAAACAAAAAATTCGGGCCGGGAACTCTAGTTTCTCAGTGTCCGTGGGTTGAGAACTCATACTCTACCTCCAACACATAACGGGCTCAACTTTCGTCGGGAACGAAGGCGAGCTCGTGTTGCCTTGGGTATAGTGCAGAAAAATTCCGTTTAATGTTGGAGTGCTACCCATTTCGAAGTACCGTCAATTCCCACTAGTCGGTATCGACCGAGAAATAGGCAATTGTTGAACAGGCGAACAACTCCACTCATCCAATCCCACAGATATTATAAACGGCCAACGTGCTCAGCCAAGTCAGCTTATCGATCTGATCAGGTAACTATCAGAAGAAAGTGCAAAAGTCCGTAGTTGGATTCTGTTTGCGGAGGACTCGGCTGAAAAATAAATTGCAACCTAACATGGTCGGCAATAATCGTAAACTTTTGTCCGAGAAGATAGTTGTGCAATCGGGAAACAGTCAACGATGTGGCTAATGTCTCCTTGTCTGCTCATAGCCACAACATGTACAAGTCGGCAGGCGTGATACACAAAAACAGGACGTCCACTTTACTCACAGAAAGCATCACTATCAGTTACTGAAACACTAATGAACAGAACTGGAAGAAGTTTCGACAGAAATGACCGCAACACCGCACCGAATTTCAGAAGATTTAGTAATTCTCATGAGCTTCCAAATGGCACTCCCACCAGAAGTCATTCGTCCAGAAGATAGTGAACGGTGTTTCAACATGATAAATACTGTAAAGCTCTTATGAGGGACTATGTCGGAAACTCGCTACTTTCCAGAACGAAATCAAAAAGCTGAACTTGTGGCACCAAACAAATATCAGTTTTACTGAGTTTTTATTTGTTACTTTATAGGTACATCAATAAAATAAAGGAGTGTAATTGGTGCAGAGGCCTCGGCGTTCCCGTTGGTCAGCTCAGCTCTGCCTGTAGCTAGTTTGTTTTAACGTGTGACGCACTTAAACTTTTTTCTTTACAATGATGCTCGTTATAACAAAATCCGGTGCTACGCCATCCTGACCGGTTACTGCGTCGACATGTCCGTTTGCCCGCGTCGTCGACATTGATTGATCTTGGTCTTGTGCGACTCACTGGTTGACTTCTTATCGATGCGTTTATCCAATCCATCCCTTTATGGACTGTAGCTCATCAAAGTTGGTCGGCGGGTCAGTATTTATTGATGGAGATTTTCCATCTGGCTCTGATTTAAGAGTATTGTCATCAACTGAATAACCAAGACAGGATTGGATTGACAAAGTGTGCACGTAGCTGGATTAAGAACAACACAATGATCAGGCAGGTTCCTTTCATTGATGCGTGCTAAAAGCATAAACTAACACATCGTCTTGATAAACTGACACCAACGAAACCCCGAGATAACAAATTTCATAACCGGCTGAAGAAGGAATGCAGATGCACATCGAGACAGTCCAAAAGGTGTGTTGGTGGTTGTAAGTTCACGACATTTAACACGAAGAGGAATTCATGGATAAATATTCAGTCTAGTGCTCAAAACTAAGTCGAATCATGAAACCGACTGAGAATGCCTTCAGGCTCTTCTGGGAAGCAGCTGTGTTGTAACAAACACGTGTTTGCGGCCATACGATGATCGACACATTTTCGAGGGTTTTTTTGTGACGTTTCACAAGAATGAGAACTGGTGTAGCACGGACAGAAAAATTAACGTGCTTCGATTAAACAAACCGAGTAACATTTCTGGTTGGGTCACGGGGTCTGTAAGAGAGAATGCCCCACTATTAAAATGCTGAATGGCTTTTCAATTCGAGTTTAACTGGCCTTAGTTTCATACTATATCCGAACAACGTGTAATTCATTCACGAATGTTTGCTTCAACCTCGCCAATTACTGTTTCCATTAACTCTTTGAAGAATCTTCGAATTCACTGTTATCGGGAGCCGATAATCATTCGAACGTCCCCTCCCACCGGATAGACGAATAACACTACATCCAAAGATATGTTGTGAGTCATCAGTAGATCCTCAAATTGTCACACTTCAGTTCGAGGAATTTGTTTCCAATATAAGTATTTGAAATCAGATTATAGAGGGAATGGTTACATTACCAGCAACAACGAAGAGATGACGTTTATGTATAAGCATACATATGTTGGTGGTTAGTGCTGAACTAATCAATTGACCATCAGGAAATTTATCACTTTCCTTGACCGGGCAAACTCTCGGTCAATTGCTAACGGAAACAATGCCACCTATCCTTCCGAAATTACAGCGCTTCGGATTCTGAAAAAATGTTGAGTGTAAATGTCTTTGACCACAGGATACACAGCTGAGTCTGGAAGATTCATGTGTCCGACTGCCCAGAGTAGATGATTTACTTGATTTCATGAAAGCTTCAACACACGTTAAACTTCGTCTAGAAAAAGACCTGCGAGAATTCAGTAAAACAAGTTCGTCCTTCATTACAGCAATGTTAACATCCTGGAACAGGTCACATAATGCACAGACTGAAGAGTTTGATCTTCCAAAGGCAATAATCCACGTTAAGTCTGACAAGCTAATTCCGCCAATGAGCTTGTCTCCAAGCTGAGTCTGTAATTGAACTTTTAGGTTACAGCGAGAGGCTTGAGTTCGAAATTGTGGGAGGTCATTAATAGTTCAACACCGTCCGAGCGAAAAAATACGTAACTTAGCGTGCCAATTCACCCCACGTTAAATGTTTGAGCACGCGTCAATAAGGAACCTTCGAAAACATGGAACAAAGTGACAAAGCAGGAAGCGGCGAAGCAACGGTCTAAGCCTTCGTTCGTTACAGTCGTACGCATCTGGAAAATGAGATTCAGACTGTTGAACAATGTCAACAGGCATGAAACTATCAGCATTTCCTCATTAGTGTCACACCTGTGTCCCAATTTTGTCTACTAGCCATGCACACCAACAAATAACTACATGCTTTGAAACTCTGACTAGTTCCTCCTCGTTCGGGAGCAGCAGATATCACGTTGGACTAGGTGTACACTTGGGACTTTCGTACTGATGGGCGTAGACGACGCTCACTTCGAAATATGGGCGCTGAGCTACTAGTGTAACTATGGCTACTGATTACGCCGGATTCTGAACCTGATCGAGGACTTGCGGTGCTAGGGCAGAAGACTCATCTCACTTGATAAACTGTATCCGTAGTTGGACAATTCGCGTTGAGGACGACCACAACAGTGGTTGTCATCGATAAAGTGCGGCACCCATAACAATGTCTCGTGATCGAAACGCTAAATCGCGCACGATGTAATTTCGAAGTAGGTTATGGTGAGTTACGTCAACTCGTGAATGCTGATCGGTACACGGTAAGCAGTCAAGTGAAGCACACAGAAATGTAAATTTGTGAAACACGGCAAGCAGATAGGCCATTTTGACGATCAATACCGAGAAGCGACAGAACGTAGGCACAGCAAATCAAGAACTAAGCACTGTGTAAGTATAGTCCGCGTCGGTTGAACAACGCTTCTCCATAACAGCGCCGGTCCGCTCCTGCCTTTACACAAATCCACGCTACGCTGACACAATGTCTGAATGTTTCTAACCACGGAATCGTGGTACTTAAAAGGCAGGGCCCAGGGATAAACCATCTCGTTTTTTGATAGAACGCTCCAATACCGATAGTGCTCTTTCAATCAGAGGCTTGGCTACGTATCACAGTATCAACGAATCAAGTATGCTTTAACCAATGACCTTAATGGAAATCAATGAGCGGAATGAAGTGAAACAAGGTTCATTAGTAGAAGTGGTCATAGTAAGCAAAATTAAAATAATCAATATAATCAGAATAATTATAATAAACCTTACATGCGGTTTGCCGCTTGCTCTCCGACAGGACACAAAACACAACACTTGAAAAAGATAAGCACCAGCAACCAGCCCGATGATCCCCTCGGGACCCAACAAAGGACGGGGATGAGGGAAAGACAGGCAAAGTAATCCCTAAGAATTGCTGATGGGATGAGGGAGACGGTGAGCGATTTGACGAGAACAAGGTAGCACGTGCTATCAAAGAAACCCGAATGAACTAACAAAACGATCGGCTGAAATAAGCTACAAAAGAAGCATGCCAGTGGTCCTGAAATTCAGCCCGAGATCGAATTGTTCATCGGTTGGGGAAACTAGATCAAGTTGAACGCGATTGGTACACTATGTACACAGTGAGACACGGAGCAAGTGAAAAAGGCAAGACGATGTCTTAGCCTAGCAAAATAGAGCTTTACAAGAAATGTTGCACTGCAGCAGAGTGAGAGTGAAAAAAATAGAGATACCAAACGAGTATCAGGCATATGAACAGAAGACATGATGTATATATATATATACAAGTATGAGAAAAAAGTGGGTGGGTGGCGAAACTGTATGGCAAGTAACCTGCAAGCAACTATACACAGCGTGAAGTTATTAAAATCACGAGAAACACGATTATTGTGTGTTCGAGGAGGATAAGAAAATAATAAGAAAAAAACAGAGACGAAGACCAGATAAACGGCCAGGTGGTGATTCCAAGAGAGCCATAGACAATAACAAGTACAGATTCATCGTCTGGGAATGTGAAGGTTTATGCGGGAGGGCGGGGAAAATCGCAAGATAACTTTGGATACGTACGACGGCAGGTAAAAGGTTCGCCCACGGTGACGCGACTGCCCGTGCACAACCGGTGAGAGGAGGTCACGAGTCAATAGGAAGCAAGAAATGCAATGTCGACTATGTGCAACAGCCTCTTCTAGTCGTGCGTTGTCTTGCCGTGGGTCACACTTACAATGTGAATCGAGACGACCCCGTGAATTGGGTGATGAGGCACTTATCGAAACAGCGGAAGCAGAACCAGTGAAAAAGTAGTCAGCACGTTTCAGTAGTCTGGGTCAGAGGGTTCTGAATCATCCGCCGATTCAGATTCGTCGCCGCTAGAACTGCCGTGTACCTAACAAAGCAGGGAACGAATGAACGTTAGTCAAGGAGGACAGAATAAATTGTAGGGACGTACGACACTGTCACGAAAACAAATCGGGGAGCACGCAAGCTGCAGAGCGTCCATATGTTCGAAGCTGCGGTCAGTATGCTATAACAAACGAAAACTCGTTCGACACCAGAGCCAGATCGGGACCCGAAGTGGTTTTCGAGAGTTCGTTAGAACAGTGCTGATATAGCGGTAGCGACATACTAGAGTTGTGAGACGAAATAAATGGAAATCATTAACGAAAACTGAAACGATCGGGCAACGTGACCATTACTCACAAGCGAAAGTGATCGGGCGTGCACATATGGTAATTTGGTCGTGCCTAATATGAAGTCAACGGGGCAGTGCTCAACATGGCTGCCTCTTATGAAAGTGTGGCCGGAGTTCTAGTCCCAGCCGTGTGGATGATATGCATTAGTGACGAACTCCAATGAGAGGAAAACTCGAGTCTAGTGCTTCTTCTCGAAAGAGACTGGCAGGGAAGTCTGTCCGAATGCGAAGGCTGTGATCAAATGTGAGTGATGTTCAACTTGANTCCGAATGCGAAGGCTGTGATCAAATGTGAGTGATGTTCAACTTGAAAACTGAGACAGTTAAAAGGGATGCAGTGCATCAAAGCAACACTGTCGCCGGCTTCCATTTAAAAAAAATATGGGTGCATTCTTGGAGAACACAAAGTTACTGATCATTATGTCCGTTTTAACTGGCCGATTACCTGTTCGACTAAACTGGACAACGCGTCGTTTGTCTTCCGTTCGTATTGTTGGTTTGTGATCTAATAATGGAGCCCGATTTCCATATAGTTCACTGTGCTCTAAACGCGTGCACAATGTTGCTTGTTATGTTCATTCGCATCAATCAATGTGCATCGTCGTACGGTCGACCTGTCGCCGAACCACCGGTAGACTCGCCTGACTTTATCACTGGACTCGAACTTGTCTGCTGGAGCCATTCATCGGTTCCAGCAACCTTTGCACTCGGTATTTCAAAAAGCGAAAGGGGTCAGCAAGTAACTATCTGGTGTCCACAAAAGGCGTCGAAGCAGACATTCTACAGAACTGTTTTGCTTCACTTCACGCGCGCTACTCGGCCAGTGTCAGTGATCACATCCATCATGTCAAAAAGTACCATCACGCCAACTCGTCGTCACGGCATCTACCTACATTCCTCGTTTATCCAACTTCCTCTTTTCTGTCCAACACGAACACTTAAAAAACTGTTGGTGATAACAGTGCTAGTTGTGATGTTGAGGAGGCATAGTCAAAACAAACCTCAATAAGGCCGGCTGAGGCAAGCGTAGAAAATTTGAACGTCACTTATGAGGTCAGTAAACAACGGCAGCTCACGCACTGAGAACTGTGAGTAACAACAGTTATTTTTCTTGGAAACACAGGATATCACACCGTACTAAAGTGATGGTTTCTGACAGTGGCACAAGTGTTACATAAGCCTGACAGGAGACACTGCGCTCTTAGAATTAGGACAGCATTTTGATTATGACGCAAGAGAGATATTTGGAAAAAACAGGAAAGGTACAGCTTAATACGGAAGCGAGTACAGTTATCCGTTTGACGGCAACGGTTAACCAATAAGCAGTGTACATAGGAGACTGGGTCTGAATTATCTGCCGATCACGGTTGTATTTAATAACGCACTAATAACTGTCACGATGTTGTATGGTATACCCCACAAAACCCCACAAGGGAAAACAAAAGCTTTCCCGATGAGGGCTTTTTTTTCTTAGAGGGGCCATCGCTCTCATTAAATCCAATAGATGCGAATGTGATACAATTGAAAAACGCCAAAATAAACGCGTGCCCAGATTTAATATTAGACTATCAGCAGTACTGTTGCTAGTATGTTTAATATTCCAGACCTTCGAGTGTCCGTCGATTGCGGCTTACAGTGACGAGGATACAATCCTCAAAAGAGCAGCGGGCACACATTGAGGTGAACATCATTACCATCAGTGACAACAATACATCAGCGGTTGAGGTAAACCATAATATGCCTGGAAGCCGTTCGCGTTACAAGATAGTGAACAATTAACAAACCAGTCGGTGTTACTTCAACGTGCGTTGTGCAACAGCATGTGAGCTACGATGCCGTCGAACTGCCAATCTCTGAATGAGAAAAAAAACAAGGAACAGAACCTGGGAACCCTCGACTAGCATAACATTATGGCTACTATATTTTTTGGAAGCAAAGTCACGTTAACAAAGTGAAATATAGGGAAAAATACTTTATTAAAAGTAAGTCGTCCACTTAGTTGTCTATTTTCCGAATCCAAGAAAATTAGTCAACCGTAGTCTGTTACCCATGGTTTCCCAACGCAGTGCAGTCGCATCATTTGAGTTGACAACTCCAGCTCCCCCAGTTGGAAGGCATAACATCTGGTATCATCCGTGCGCCCACACGTGCAACGGGTCATTCCAGGAGGACATCAATGACAGGTTCTAGCGGTTAGCTGACAAGCGTCAGCGTAGAGCAGAACCTACTTTGCTACAGAGATGCGCGAAGAATTTTCGCGCGCGGACTTATGTGCTTTAGTGAGGCGAATGCGTAAACAAGTCGGGTTGAGATCGACAGGAATACCACGTTGTTCCTTCCTAAGAGGAGTATGGATCCATTTTAATGCAGAGAAATTAGTTCCTGTACGGATCTGTGTCTTATCCTAGTGGGGGCTTCATCCTACGAAAATACTGCATACGTCTATTAAGAGAATGAGAAGCGACAAATATTCACAGTGAAAAAGGCGAACAATGGCGCGGATATGCATGTATGGGCGGTGCAATACCAAAGAAAATGACAGGCAAATGATCTCCAGCCCATACGCCACAAGATGGCTATGACCAGGTCACACACCAGGTCATGTATGGATCAGTATCGTTCGTATGTCCTCTTTGTCATCATCAATGGTTAGTGTTGATGCAGCAGTGGCCACAGAACGAATCCACAATCCTGTCACGATGAGACTGGACCTTGACGTGGTGTGACGGCT